>JAHKKF010516196.1:24577-57582 GCA_019740295.1 Labeo calbasu
CATATTACTAATCAAAAATTAAGTTTTGATATATTTACGGTGGGAAATTTACAAAATATCTTAATGGAACATGATCTTTACCTAATATCCTAATGATTTTTGGCATAAAAGAAAAATCGATAAATTTGACCCATCCGATGTGTTTTTGGCTATTGCTACAAATATACCCGTGCAACATAACATTGGTTTTGTGGTCCAGGGTCACATATGGCTAGAGAACAAAAAAGCTGCATGGACACAAATGAATCTGTGAATCAATTTATTGAACTAGTGTGCTGAAATGAACCATTCAGGTGAACTGATTTACTGAAATGAATCAGTTTTTCAAATGCTTTATACGAGACAAAAATATAACATATTTCCCCCACAACGTTTGATTAGTACCTCAAACTGTTTGCCGTTTACACCTTTACTAGCCAAAAACTCACTCGCAACTGGAAAACAGTTTTGAAAACTGCAGAAGTAGTGTCATTCTGAAGCACGGATGTTAACCTCGCAGTGTCACTACTTTTAGTAAGCTGCTCCCTGACGCTGGATGTTAATTATGCCTTTGTCACAGAAAGGGCCTATTCTCACAGTGGACGTCATGAGATGAACCTAGATGATGAAGGCTGCACAGAGATGAGCGATTGCGTCTGAGAGGAACTGATAATGGGGGGCGGACTGAAAGAGTGTAGTGTGCTCTGCCTAATAACGCCCCTCTGTCTTACACGCATACACACACAGAGGTTATTGTCACAGCAACCGCAGCATGCCGTGAGACATTCGGTTCAAATTTATGTGTGTCACAGGGGTGTGTTCGCTGTCTAGGCCGCTGAGTGTAGGTGTGTGTACGAATTTATTGTTTTGTGTTCAGAGACTGTGAAAATGGCATGATTACGTATTTTTCATCTCGCCGCGTGTCACCTCAGTGACAAGTTTCTGACAGGAAACAGAGCCAGGATTGCGCGTGCATATGTTCGTTGGCAAAACTGCATGTAGCATAACTGATTAAAAACGCCGTCTTATATGCCATGAGCTCATCTGCGTGTGAAAATAACTCACCCGGCACGGGACATACTTATACAGCTCATTATACAGACATCCTTATTCACTTCATTGTGTATTTTTTATATCTTCTGTAACAGAACTGCTTTGTTCGGTTGCTGGTCAGTGTAAAATGGACAATAGGGGACGGTGTATGTGTGTGCATGTGTGTGTGTGGGTGTAGCTTTTCGTCACAAGTGGGTATTCATTAAATTTCTCTGTCTCGCCATAGATATATACCCAGACACACACATGTGAAATTCCTATGCACAACACACACACATATTAAAGCAAGGCTGTAGCTGAAGCATCCTGTTTACTTCGTAAAGCACAATGGAGACTTTTATGTGAAAGCCTGAGAGGATGATGAGGGAAAAGCCATAAATATCACCTCCACATATACAGTGCTTGCTAACATCAGGACACCCTCATTAGGTGGGCATTGTTCTCAGGGAAACGAACCAGGAAGACGTCTGTCAAACATGCACCTAATCATTATCTTTTATTCAGTCAAAGCCCAATCACGTATGGATTAGTTTGCCCTCCACTCAAGAGCTTAATCCGTCCCAAACGCCGTGTGGTTGGTTAAACAGCTTTGCCTCAGAAGATGCACTTTGGTTCCTCTAGGAATTAAGTGCTTATACTTGTTTGACTTTGACTCAGCTGTGGCGCTTTGACTGCAGTCAGATGTCTGGCTTCATTAAACTAATTATATTGGTGAAAACTCGCTGTAAGGTCACGGAATGTGTATAAAAGTCTTAAACAAAAACTAAAATTTAGAATGTTACAAATTGGTGCAAACTGCCATCCCACAACCAAAAAAAAAACACATTTAAAAAGCATTTAAAAGGGGTCCTATTATGCTTTTTCACTTTTTGAATTTTAGTCAGTGTGTGGTGTGTATGTTTGGGCATAAAAAAGATCTACAAATTTACAAATCTCAAAGTCCACTCAAAAATGAGATATTTCGTTTTTAAAAAAAATCCCTTTTCAAGAACTACAACGAACGGCTCCTTTGAACTACAGCGTTTGTTGTGACATCATTGTTATGATGTCACAACATGGCACATTAGAATATCATTAAAATAAATCCCGCCTACGGAAATTCAAATGGTTGGGTAGGGACGAGGTGGGGTATTAGCCTAACTTTAGCGATGCAATGCGGAGAGCAGCTTCTGAGACGCTTCAACGCGCCGCAGAGACACAATTGGTATAAACACAAGCATTGACTAGAGTGACTGCGATCATCTCCGGTGGCCGCATCAGAGCCGTAACGCACCGCAGACGTGTGCAGTGTGTGGTAAGAGATTTATTCATCATACAGTGTAGATAGCTTCACTTATAATGCGAGTGTTTTTGGTATAAACCTGCACTAGACTAGGCTTGGCTAATCAATGATGATGTTCTTTGATAATGTTAATGTTAGGCTGCTTTTAGCCTTATGCTGGAGCTAGTTTTGGGCAATGAAACAAAATATGTAAATAATTAAAGAAAAAAATTTAATCAGCACGATAATATCATGTATCGGCGATCTCGCAGGCTGATGATAGGACCCAACTCTACTGTAGCGTATTATGTACTCACCCTCCATGCATCCTAGGTGTATATGACTTTCTTCTATCAGACGAATGCAATCAGAGTTGTATTATCCTGGCACTCCCGAGCTTTAGAACGGCATAGACGGGTGTTTCTCTTCATCAGTCCAAAACAAGTCCAGTAAAGTGCATCCATAATAAAAAGTCCCTCACATGGCTCCAGGGGGTCAATAAAGGCCTGTAGTGAATCGATGCGTTTTTGTAAGAAAAAATATCCATATTTAAAATGTAAGACTTTAATTTAGCTTGCTCTAACAGTTATACACGGAACTTGCTGCTTTGACAAGGGGCGTTGTAGTACTGAAACACCGTCTAAAAGCTGCCAGGCTGGGAGAAAGGTATTGTAATAATGTAAAATATGTGAAAAATAATGCGTTTTTTGAACCACCAAGCATAAAAGCATGTCCTAGTACACCCCCAAAACAAAATCAAGACTTTGTAAAAGAGCGTAATAGAACCCCTTTAAGAATTCAAATTTTAGATGTTAACTAAGATCCTTCTACTATCTATTGAAACCCACAATAATGTTTAAAATATCAGTAAGCTTAATATATGTGATCATGGACCACAGAACTAGTCATGAAGGTCAATATATATATATATATATATATATATATCAAATATACCCCAGCGACTTAAGACTGGTTTTGTGGTTCAGGGTCACATATATATAATCAGCATTTATTGGGTACTTTCAGTTGGGAGGTGGCTGTCCGGAACCCTAACTCCTACATTTCAACTTATGAAAACAATATTGAAAAAAATGTTGTATTTTATTCCATTGAAGTGAATTAATATAAATATATTTACTTTATATTTTCTTTGTAAATCATGAACCTTAACGTGAAATAAATGTGTCCCGCATTTTCATGTCGCTACCGAAACAGTGTATGTTTTAGTCCATTGACTTTAGATTTTAACTACATCCCTACATTTATGATAAGGAATTATTCCTTATCATAGTCTCTCTCTTCCATAGCTACAAGGTGTGAGGTCCCTTAATTTTGAGGTAAATGTGTTCAGAAGTCTGAAAATCTGTGTGTAACTTTAGGGAACGTCACTACCAAACACTTTTTTCTGCAACTAAGCACACTTTTTTAAGAGTTATTCTATTAGTTAGTTTTTATATGTGTACAACTGTGCTAACTAATCATGTGCTGATTAGCATCTATAAGGTAGGCTCAAAAGTATCAAAATTTGTCACTACCGAAACAGTCACAACAGAAACATTAGATGAAGTTTCAGCAGTGAAATCATTGTTTTTTGGGGTGTTATTCCTTAAAATTGTCACTACCATAATAGTCACAACCAAAACATGTCATCATTGTTTCAATAGTGACAAAAAGGAAAAACATAATGCTTTATTTGGGGAAAACAAAGTAAATTTTAGTACATTCATGCATTTTTTTAGTATTTTAGTATGCTTTAATAGTGTTTTAGTATGCGAGTTAAAATTCTGTAAAGCGATGTGCTACCAAAACCAAAAATGTGCAGTCATGACCGAAACATGGGATGTTTTGTCAAAAATAACTATATTGAATTATCAGCTGTTATGATGTTATGATAGTGTTTGGTTCAGGGCATTTTCAAACTAATGAATCCTTAACTTTGAAATCACCATAGTGAAAAATAAGTGTACTAAAATGTGTTTACATTTGTTTCATTCTAAGTATACTACAAATACATTTACATATCATGCACTTAATAAAAATACACTGCAATTATACTTTAAGTATACTAAACTAGTATACTTAAAGTTTGCTAAATTGGAACAGCTCATTTTGTACTTAAGAAGTAGTGCTGAAGTCCAACTACAAAATAATAAATATTTTGCATTTAAAGGTATTATTTAAATATCATAAAATCCTCATCAATAGTGACATTAAAACATATTTTAGGCTTAATATTAAGAAATGTGCATTGTGCACAAGTAGTACTCCAAATAAAGTTTAATTGCAATTTTTATATCAGTAAGCCTTGAGCAGTATGTCAGTAAATATGTTAATAGACTTGAACTATACTTAGTATAAAGTAAGTGCATTTTAAATCTATTACTTTTTTACTATGGCAGTATTATCAACTTTATGCATTTTACAAAGAAAGGTTGGATTCAAAATAAAACAAATCTCATAAATTGGTAGTGACAAATTTGGGAAGAGGAAAACATTTCCAAAACTTTATGAAAATAAATACCTTGGATATTATACAATTTGCATAAATACAAAATTTGTGGAAAAACATACGCACACACACACACACACACACACACACACACACACATTTATATATATATATATATATATATATATTTTTTTTTTTTTTTCTCTAATGCTAAAGCTGAATATTCAGCATTAATCCATTACTCCAGTCTTTAGTGTCACATAATTTAAATCAATAGTGTTAGACAGAATAGACTAAAAAACAAGTCAGTATGCAAATATTATGCTGACATCATGGCAAATTTTGAATCTTAAAAACTCCTTCATTTTAAATTTCTTAAGAAATATAATATTCATAGTCGGATCCTAGAGTGCGCATGATCCAAGATTTCAAATTCTGCTCATGTAATTTCTCAATCCCTCAATCCCTATCCCGTTTCTGCTCCTTACCATATCACGTCCCCTCTAGACTGTCAATAAAAAGGTCAAAAATGTGTTTTTAAAAATGATAAATCTCACAAAAATGAAAATATACTGCATGCACTGCACAATATCATTGCTAAAGAATGTGTAGGAAGGCACTGATGTCATTCCATTCATAGCATGTTTGAGAAATTGACAGTGCTTGATTTCGTCCACTGAGGGGCACTGGTGCCCGTCTTCCTCCGTGACTTTGTGTTGCAGTCAGTCGATGACCCCACTGCAACAGTTAATGTGCGCTAATCCACGCTTGTATGCGTGTGTGTGTGTTTGTGTATGTGTGTGTGTTCTAGCGCAACCACTTCTTACCTCTGTTTGCTCTCTGCTCTTCTCACGACACACTCTCCACCTCTCTCTTTCTCACTCTCCCTCTGTGTCTCTCTCTCTCTCTCTGCAGTGCCTCTTTCACTGCATGGTGATTATTATTCCTCACACAGACTCAGTGCTGATACTCAGATACTGCTGAGCAGCCCTGTAAATCACCTGGAGCTGAGAGAGGGGAAGAAAGAGAAAGAGAGAGAGGATGAGAGATATAGAGAGAAAGATGAGAGAATTTGAGGTGGGCTGAATGAACGAACGGGGTTGAAAAAGCAAGGGAAGAAAAAGAGACGAGAGTTACGGATAAAGAGGAGAAACAAGGGAGAAGGAAGAGAGTCGACAGAAAGAGTGAGAGGGGGAGCGTTAGTGTAAAATGCTGCAGTCAGAGCGAGCCGTGGTGCAGGATGATCATCGGGAGTATCTGTCACGCTATTGCAGAACACATACGCATCTCTGTGACCTTTATCCCGCCGCAGAAACGCCAGTCCGGCGCACACGTTCACTTATCCTTCTCATGTCATTGAGCGGAAGACATACAGGAAATTGTAAATGATGTGTGTATCTGTCCGTCTATCTCCATCCTACACAAACTTACGCTTGTCAGTTTGCCACCTGCTTGTATTAATAACTGTCAGTGTTTGCTGTGCTTACACACAGGCGGGTGAAATTGTTTTCCGCAGGACAGGCATATGAGTGAATACTAAACTAAAGTAAACCAGCAATGGCAAATTGTCTCTTTGTATGTGTGCAATTTTACATCCTCCTTTAATGCCTTTAAGCCCCACATTTGTAAACACTTGTGTAGTGTATTGCTGCCTTTTGGGCAAGCGCTGCTATTCCAGAAGGAAACTTTATTGCTTACAGGCGGCTCTTTCATAGCTCGGGACAAAAGGAAGTTCTGTAAAAAAAATCCTTTTTTCACACTTATGTTGTTCTGAACCCCTATGACTTTTTTTCTTCCACTCAACAGAAAGAGAGTTGTTATAAGGAATTTTCAAAAGATTCATTCAGATTTCTTTATTGATTTGTTTTGTTGTCCTTCCAGCATGATACGTTATTACAGGTAAATACAATAGGTGCAAAACATCAGCAATAGGTGGTGACAAGTGTATGTATTTTTGTGTGTTATGAGTAAGTGAGTCATTGAGTCATTGAATAATTAGCACAGTGGTTTTGTTAAAAGCTTTGGGACACATAAAACACACATAGCTTTTAAACTAATCGCATCACAAAACCAGGTCCATATGTATGGCTTTTCTAACATAGTAAACTTGCTTGGTAGCTCACCTGGTACAGCATTGCACTTGCTTGAGTCACAATAAACAAGTTCAAAGACTTGTAGAAGCGAGCTAAAATAGCATTGGCATTGGTGAATCATCAGCTTTTGTTAATGCTGTCACTTAGGTTTAGAGATTAGTGTAGGTGTTCTGTAGATTAGTATTAGTGTTCCTTTCTTTTTTCTTTCTTTTTGTTTTTTAAATCACCACCCACAGGACATTTCGGTTTTAAAGTGCCACAAAGCATACAAAAGTGCAATGTGATATAATTTTGCAGAAAAATGTTCCCACAGGCCCGTTTTTTTAAGATACTGGATTGTACAGTTAGTACTGCTTTGAGCCTTGTTCTTGTCTAACCTATGATATTCTCCTTTACAACCCACTCTTGTCATTTGCTTATTCAGTAGTCATTATTTGAGGGGAGATAAAGCAGCCATGTGATTCATAAGGGAGAGTCTTATTTGTACAAAGTGAGTCAGTGCATGAACGAGAATGATTCATTCACTGAAAAAAGTGATCTCTATCTTGGATGACATATATTTGATGACAAATATTTGAGTTTACAGTGAAATCTCTGAAAACTATGATCTGGGCAAATATGAGCAGAGATTTTGTTGAGAACTTTTGCTCCCTAGGAAAGAAAAGTTAAACTTGTACCAGGGGACGGCCAATGTTTTATGGTTATCGGTATTGGTCTTTTTTTTGGCCAATTTGCTGATAAAATAATTTAAAATAAATTAAAGAAAGATTTTGTCAGAGCCGTTGTTATTCTTAATTTTGACATTAATTTTCATTTTACACCAGACAAATTAAAAAAAAAAAAGGTCTTAGTCTGGAATAATTTGATGAGTAATGTTTGAGTTTGCATTGGAATCTCTAGAGACTATGATCTGGGCAAATCTGAGTTTAGTTTGTTGAGAACTTTTGCTCCCTAGGATAAAAAAAAGTTACGTTTGTACTAGGGGTCGACCGATTATCGGTGCCGATATTAAGCATTTTTATGGTTATTGGTATCAGTCATTGTCAAAACTGATTTGCCGATAAAATTATTTTTAAAGCATTTAAAGAGTTTTTTTCTGAGCCGTTTTTATTCTTTTGACATTAAATTTAATTTTTACACCGGACAAATAAAAAAAAAAAAAGTGTCAATCTGGAAAAATTTGATGAGAAATGTTTGAGCTTGCATTGAAATCTCTAGAGACTATGATCTGGGCAAATCTGAGTTTATTTTGTTGAGAACTTTTGCTCCCTAGGATAAAAAAAAGTTACGTTTGTACTTGGGGTTGACCGATTATCGGTACCGATATTAAGCATTTTTATGGTTATTGGTATCAGTCATTGTCAAAACTGATTTGCAGATAAAATTATTTTTAAAGCATTTAAAGAGGTTTTTTTCTGAGCCATTTTTATTCTTTTGACATTAAATTTAATTTTTACACCGAACAAATAATAAAAAAAAGGTGTCAGTCTGGAAAAAATGATGAGAAATGTTTGAGCTTGCATTGAAATCTCTAGGGACTATGATCTGGGCAAATCTGAGCACAGTTTAAAAATTTTGTTGCGAACTTTTGTTCCCTATGAAAAAAGTTAACTTTGCACTAGGGGTCGACCGATTATCGGCGCCAATATTAAGCATTTTTATGGTTATCCGTATCAGTCAATTTCAAAACGGATTTGCCAATGAAATAATTTAAAAGCATTTAAAGAAAGTTTTTGTCAGAGCCCTTTTTATTCTTAATTTTGACATTCATTTTCAGTTTTACAACAGACAAATGAAAAAAAAGTCATTCTGTAACAATTTGATGAGAAATGTACTGGGGTCGACTGATTATCAGCCTGGTTGATTTTTGTTACCGATATTAAGCATTTTATGGTTATCGGTATCGGTCATTTTTAAAACCAATTTGCCGATAAAATAATTTAAAAGAATTTAAAGAGGTTTTGTCAATATTCTTAATTTTGATATTAATTTTCATTTTTACACCAGACAAATAAAAAAATAAAGGTTTCAGTCAGGAAGAATTTGATGAGAAATGTTTGTGCTTGCATTGAAATCTCTAGACACTATGATCTGGGCAAATCTGAGCACAGTTTGAGATTTTGTTGGGAACTTTTGCTCCCTAGGGGAAAAAAAGTTAAGTTTGTAGTAAGGGTCGACTGATTATCAGCGCCAATATTAAACAATTTTATGGTTATCGGTATCAGTCATTTTCAAAACGGATTTGCCAATAAAATAATTTAAAAGTATTTAAAGGAAGTTTTTGTCAGATCTCTTTTTATTCTTAATTTTGACATTAATTTTCAGTTTTACAACAGACAAATGAAAAAAAAAAAGGTCTTAATCTGGAAGAGATCGATGAGAAATGTTTGAGTTTACATTGAAATCTTCAGAGACTATGAGCTGGGCAAATCTGAGCACAGTTTGAGATTTTGTTAGGAACTTTTGCTCCCTAGGAAGAAAAACAATTAAGTTTGTACTGGGGTTGACCGATTATCGGCCTGGCTGATTACCAGCACCGATACTGAAAAAATAAGAAATATTTGAGTTTACATTGAAATCTCTAGAGACTATGATCTGGGCAAATGTGAGCAAAGCTTACTTTGTACTAGGGGTCGACCGATTATTGGCGCCAATATTAAGCATTTTTATAGTTATCGGTATCAGTCATTTTCAAAACCGGTTTTATCAGAGCCCTTGTTATTCTTAATTTTGAAATTCATTTTCATTTTTACACCAGACAAATGCAAAAAAAAAAAAAAAAGTTCTCAGTCTGGAAGAATTTGATGAGAAATGTTTGAGTTTGCATTGAAATCTCTAGAGACTATGATCTGGGCAAATCTAAGTACAGTTTGAGATTTTGCTGAGAACTTTTGCTCCCTAGGAAATAAAAAAAAGTTAAGTTTGTACTATGGTCTATCGATTATCGGCCTTGTCAATTATTGGCACCGCTATTAAGCATTTTTATGGTTATCGGTCATTTTTTAAACTAATTTGCAGATAAAATAATTTAAAAGCATTTAAAGTAAGTTTTTATGAGAGCTCTTGTTATTCTTAATTTTGACATGAAATTTAATTTTCACACCAGAAAAAGAAAAAAAGAATTTGATATGAAATGTTTGAGTTTACATTGAAATCTTTAGAAACTATGATCTGGGCAAATCTGAGCAAAGTTTGAGATTTTGTTAAGAACTTTTGCTCTCTAGGAAAAAAAGAGTCAAGTTTGTACTAGGGGTCAACCGATTATCTGTGAAAATATTAAGCATTTTTATGGTTATCGGTATCTGTCTTTTTTTAAATTTTTTTTAAAAGTTTTTGTCAGAGCCCTTGTTATTCTTAATTTTGACATTAATTTTCAGTTTTACACCAGACATATATATATATATATCGGTTCAAAATATCGGTTATCGGTATTGATGTGTAATAATTGATATCGGCATCTGCCCTGAAAAACATATATCGGCCAACCCCTAATTTGTACAGAGATTCTTCTATAAAATGAGAACAGGATAGACTAGAGAATAATATAAATAGAAGAGAACAAATTATAATTCTGTCAAAAATGCAGCATATCCTTCTGAACAAGCGGGAGAGTTAACAGGACAGTTTGTGCACACTAATCGTGAATAAAACTGATTCTACAGTTAATGGCAGAGGCCTGAGGGTCTCTTCTGTGCTGTTTGAGTGATGTCACTAATTGAATGTACTTAGCTGGAACACAGTATAGATCCATATCCAAATCAGCTCGCTTGAATTATTCATTGTATGCGGCATGCCCTTTCAATATGCAGAGTCATGGAACGCAGAGGAGAGGCTAAGCACTAATTAATCAGGCCTCGTTAATTTCCTTTGAGCCGTCAGGTAAGAGTGTTTCTCTCTAATTATGTTGATGACTGCGGAAAGCAGACACACACATACACACACTCGGGCCTGAAACCTCACAAACAAGATTGTTAGATGTGCCTGCACACCGCTGTAGATGTGGACACACATACACAAAGGCAGGCAGGCGGTGATGCACACCTGGTTTAACAGACAGTCACATCAGTAAACATACACAGACACAGTTGGATGTCATGCTGGAAAGGGAAAGGAAATGGCCTGTGTCAGATTAAAGGGTTGGTTTTTAATGTTTGCCGTCAAAGTCCATTAATATTCTATCAGCTCTGTTTCTGCTGCTGGTGCACTGACTGGACCCCAGCCAAAATGCAAGAACACACACACACACAAACATCCAAAAGCCCAACCTTTGTGACTTTAGCCAGAGTCTGCTTTTCACACACATTCACACAGCCAAACCTCTGTGTCTTTAGCCAAACTCTTCTCTCACAAACACAAACAACCACAAAGCCAAAAGCTTAACCTCTGTGACTGACGCGCTCGCGCTTTCTGTCTCCCACACAAACATTATGCTGCGACAATATGCAAAAGCTTGTGTGCTACAAATGTTGAAACTCAAATTAGTATACTGTAGAACATCCTATTTTTCATAGATAGCAGTCTGACAGGTGCAGCTTCCAAATATGCATTATATATGCATATTAAAGAGCCCAGAGGAACATTTTGTTTCTCAGATGTTTCATTTATGGCACAGAAGAGAGTGGAGTTCCACATTCTTCTTCACTGGAGTCTAAGATTTGTTTCAGATTTACACTGCCGTTTTTTAAACGTTGAAATATTACAATTTAAAATATTTTCTATTTAAATATATTTTAAAATGTAATGGCAAAAGCAGAATTTTCAGCAGCCATTGCTTTAGTCTTTATTGTCACATGATTCTTCAGAAATCATCCTAACATGCTGATTTAGTACTCAAAAACATTTCTAATTATTTATACATTATTGTTTTTTTTTTTCAGGATTCTTTGTTGAACAGAAATTTCAGAAGAATATCATTCATGTGAAATAGAAATCTTTTGGTGTCACTTTTGAACAACATGATGTATCCTTGCTAAATAATAGTATTTATTTATTCTTTTAAAACTTCAATTATCATTTGTACTCATGAAGAGATAAAATTAGACACAATTGTTGACATACAGTGACATGCAATAGCACTTACTTGGCCTTGAAAGAATTTATTAAGAACACATTTGAGATTACAGTGGCCTTTTTTCTCAGAAAAAAAAAAAAGAGAGAGACTTAAGTAACAGCTCCATTTATTCACCATTTAAACTCACTTAAGAGAAGCAAAGATATTACAGAGATCTAATTTGTGTTTTTTTCCTTTCCTATAAGAGACCTTCACCCACAGGTTAGCAAGACTTTAATTGAAAGCGTTTCTCAATAGATAATACACAATGACAGTGAGAATCACTCTTAATGATAACTACTTAGAACAATGGCTTGCTGTTTGTCTGGGAAACTGCTACAAACCTTGAGACAAAATTTTGGTTGCTTCTCAGCCAAAGAAGCTAAATATTGAACTAAAATGTATTTCATGCAGCTTGTTTGGAACAACCTATTGTGTAGCTACATTACTCATAAAACCTCAAATATGAATAGGTGAAACTCTATTCACTGGGTAATTTGTAGAAACCCTTCTGACGGTTGTGTGGATAAAATGATGCTCTACAATGTTCTGAAACGTTCTTCATAAGCTATGTTTTTAGCGACTGATTTAAATGCTGATATCGTTATTAAATATGAAGTTAATTAATGTTCATCAAACAAATCAAATGAAGCCGTTAGTGTAAATGCGGGTATACAGTGGCAAACATAAGCCAGCAGTGCTTGGCAATTCAATATGAAATCCGCCGTAATCTGATTGGTTCCACTGTGTCGATAAGACAATGCAGCAAACAGGCTTATATTCCCACCCATGTTATTGAGCCTCTAGTCCCACCCTCATACAGTCAAATGAGTCAACCGTGTACAGTTCTTATTGAAAGCAATGCGTTTCGATGAATTACTATGACTTTGGGCCAAAATACTGTATTTTAGTAGTAGAGTGTGATTGGTTGTACAGATTTTTTAATATATGACCCTGGACCACAAAACCAGTCATAAGGGTCAATTTTTTTAAATTGAGATTTATACATAATCTGAAAATAAAGAAATAAATAAGCTTTCAAGTAGTGTATGGTTTGTTAGGATAGGACAGTATTTGGCAGAGATACTTCAGCCTTTTGAAAATCTGTAATCTGAGAGTGCAAAAAAATTTAAACGTTGAGAAAATCATCTTTAAAGTTGTCCAAATGAAGTTCTTAGCAATGCATATTACTAATCAAAAATTAAGTTTTGATATATTTACGGTAGAAAATTTACAAAATATCTTCACGGAACATGCTCTTTATTTAATATCCTAATGATTTTTTAAAAGAAAAATCAATAAATTTGACTTATACAATGTATTGTTGCCTATTGCTACAAATATACCCGTGCTACTTATGACTGGTTTTGTGGTCCAGGGTCACATATAATTAAATGGTTAGTTGCATTTTATAATTTCCATCCAGCATTGTTTTCCCCTGCTGTTAATAATCAGAACAGACCTGCAACCCATTTCTGGGTCTCTACGCACCAGTTGAGAAACCACTTATATAATGCATCTGTAGCTGCACGATGTTTGTCTCTCTAGCATCCAGGAAAGCCGGGCTCGGTGTATGAGTTAGACCCGAGGAGATCCCCAGTCTTAATTGAAAGGCAGAAATTCCGAGAAAAGTGAGGAGTGGAGTTAGTAAACGATGGTGGGGAATTATGGGTCAATAAAACAGCGCTCTTCTGAGACTTCCAGCAAGGGTCAAGGGCACTGCATTGATTGGCTCAACATAAAGCTGAGCAGTGTGTGTGTGTGTGTGTGTGCGTCTCTTTAGGTGCCTCCAGAGATACACACAGAGAAAATTGTGCAACGGTGGAAGGCACAAAGACAATATTAAAGATTTAAGGATGTTCTAGGAATGACTGTAAGCATTAGCATCAAATTATCACGCATTATGCTCCAGATGAAACATAGAATCATTTGAAAATGATACTATATACAGAGTAATTAAGGAGTAAAAAGATGAATGTAATGTACAGTATATGTGGTCTTTTTTTTAAGAGATTGTGAAATGCAGCTTCAGATATTTATAGTATGTTTCTCAAGGTTAATCACAAGGTTACATTTGCTGCACCAAAGAAGGTCCAATATTTGTAAAAATGATTTTTCCTCCTTATTTTCACTCTGTGAAACACACACAATTTTAAGGGGCATTAAATCTTGCAGAAATAGAAGTAAATGGCCATTGCTGTGATTGGCTAACTTCATCACACCATATCTGCAGTTGAAGGAAACACGATGCATTAAGAGCCAAGGATGTAAACTTTTGAACCGAATGAAGATGTGTACATTTTTCTTATTTTGCCTAAATATTATATATATTTTTTTATTTAGTACTGCCCTTCAGAATCTACAGAAGATACTTACATGTTTCCCAGAAGACAAAATAAGTTAAATCCATCTTGATCTTCAAATTCAAAAAGTTTTCACTCCCCGGCTCTTAATGCATCATGTTTCCTTCTGAAGCATCAGTGAGCATTTGAACCTTCTGTAATAGTTACATATGAGTCCCTCAGTTGTCCTCAGTGTGAAAAGATGGATCTGAAAATCATACAGTCATTGTAGGAAAAGGTTCCAATACACAAAAAAAGCTGAAAAGTCAAAGAATTTGTAGAACCTGAAGGATTTTTCTGAAGAAGGGCGGACAGTTTAACTGTTCGGGACAAACAAGGGACTTTAAAAGGGTAAAACCTTTGAACGGGGTAATTTTTAAAACTATTATTTTCTCTTGTGGACTATGTGTAAACATCTTTTATGTGAATTATCTTATTCAGGGCAGTACTAAATAAAAAATAACATGCATTTTGTATGATCCTTATTTTGGTAAAATATTTAACAATTATGCAAGGCGTATGTAAACTTTTGACTTTAACTGTATGCCCTTCTTTACAGTATGTATTGTGTTTTGATTCTTGATTCTATATTGTGTTTTGATTCTTTGATGGAAGGTGCTGTAATAGAGCCGTATGTCTGAACTCAAGGCAGAAGAAACTGAAACAACACAACCATTCGCAACACAAAAAAGCATAAATGAAACCAAATTTTTCTTAAAAGACGGCAGGAGTAAAACACTAGCTACACACTGTGTAAAGCAACTGTAAAATAAAATAAAATATTCAACTCAAGCAAATATTTCTGGTCCAGGTATGTACTGGTATTATTAGCAACACTCAAACAATGATGTGCTTGGTGTCTTAAACACTGACGTTTATTACAAACAAAATGTAAGATTAAAAATAAATGTACTTACCTGCATTGCCTCCAAGGACAAAATGCTTGGCACTGCTGTAACTTTCAATAAAAGGTATTGTGCAAATCTGGAAGCATGTTTAGAATAATTCACAAAAACAGTCTGTAGTGAATGTGAAGAACAAACAAAAATCTTTCAGTGGCTTAGACACGTCATTAAAAATGCATTAGACATGCATGGCATTTCTATGCCAGAAATGCCATGGATTTCTAATGCTCAGATTTTTAAACAGTCTAGGCAAAGTTTTCGAAGGTGTGGTTTCTGTACATCCACTGACAGAAGAGTTTAAAGGGTTAGTACATTTCCAGAATAAAAATTTCCTGATAGTTTACTCACCCCCATGTCATCCGAAATGTTCATGTCTTTCTTTCTTCAGTCAAAAAGAAATGACAGTTTTTGAGGAAAACATTCCAGGATTTATCCATATAGTGGACTTTAATGGGATCCAGTGGATTGAAGGTGCGAATTTCAGTTTCAATGCAACTTCAAAGGGCTCTACACGATCCCAGCAGAGGAATAAGGGACTTATCTAGTGAAGCGATCGGTCATTTTCTAAGACAAATCAAAATTTATATACTTTTTATTCACAAACGTTCATGTTGCACTAGCTCTGCGATGCGTGTCTGTGACTTCAAGTATTACGTAATCACGTTGGAAAGTTCACACACGGTTAGTTCTTTATCTTTGTATTCTGGTTCAGAAAGGTAGGGCAGGGCGAAAAACTCCATCTCATTTTCTCCTCCAATTTCAAAATCGTCTGACATCTTTGTTTTACCTTTTTTGGGCATTTGATTTTCTTTGCATGTTTGCTTTGTAAACACTGGGTCGGTACTTCCATCTACGTCAAGTGTGACCTTTCCAACGTGACTACGTAATGCGAGAGCAAGACGAGCATTTGTAGTTAAAAAATATATAAATTTATATATTTTTTAGAAAATTACCCATCGTTTTGCTAGATTAAACCCTTATTCCTCAGGATCATGTAGAACCTTTTGAAGCTGCATTGAAACTCCCAGTTTAAACCTTTGACCCACTGACCCCCCTATTTCAGATCCGGTGTTTCATGAGGGTAGAAAAAAATTATTCATATTTTAAACTGGAGAGTTAGATTTGAGTTGTGTGGAGCAACCTCTTGTGTAAATATCAAGAACATTTTAATTCTCCATTTCATTTATAAAACCAAAACATTTTCCAGATTATGCTTGCTGTCCCACAAAACCTCTCAAGTGTCGGACCCATGTCAGACATCGGCTCGCAGACAAAACAGATGATTTGTTCTATTAATGTTCATTTGTCGCTTGCTACATTTGACACCTGACACCCATAAAGTCTGATTCATCACCCTCTCTCCTCTCTGTTACGATTCCACTTCCCCCCAGTGAAAAATGAAACCATCAGTTAATTACTCTGTTCATTTAACGCGCTCTCTCGCTCCCGTTCTCTCTCTGTTCACATTGTCCTGATTAAGGCGGACGCCGGAGCATATAAATGTGCTTCTCATAAGGCAGTTTTTATAACAGCTGTCAGTCATTGCTCCAGTAGACACAGAAGAGAGAGTGTGGGACTCGTTTGGGTGGCTAGACTTTCTGTTCAGTTCTACTTTCAGGCAACCTCATTGGGACTTTATGGTTTTGTTGGAGACTTTGAATGTGCTGATTTGCTAGTGTGAGATTAGGTTGGGGAGATGGAGTCACACCCATAGATGAAGCCATAAAACACATGCCATAAAGTATTCTACGGAGTGTAATAAAAGGTGTTGTTTCTTATTATATTTGTAACTATATTTTTACATGTTCTGAAGAAAATGTGTGGTGCTTTCCAGTGCAAACTTAATGCTGTGGTTGCAGGATTAAGCTAAAATCTATCTATCTATCTATCTATCTATCTATCTATCTATCTATCTATCTATCTATCTATCTATCTATCTATCTATCTATCTATCCACAGAGTATCAATGAAAGATCATTGTGAAATCAGATCAATCAAAGGTCATATACGGATAATCTTCACTGATGTAATACCTGCTATCCCCTATCATGTTTTAATCCTATGTCTCTCCGCAGCCCCTCAGAAGAGTGACATTTTCTGTGGTGAGTCAGGCTCCTGATCAAGGTTGCTATGATAGTGGAGTGGAGGACTCTGAGACCCCTAGCAGCAAGAGCTCCTCTGGACCCAGACTGGGATCTTTACCGCTGCCTGAGGATGGATATGAAAGGACGACACCAGAAGGGAGTGTAGGCGAAGAGGAGCATGTGGAAAATGGTAAAAAGCCATCTGTGGGAAAGGTCTGAGACCACTAGTGAAAAACGACGCACATATGTTGTTTTTTTTGTTCCGCTTTCGCTTTAAAGGGATAGCTCACCCAAAAATAACAATTCTGAAGATATTTTGAAGAATGTTTAACTTCCACTATATGAACAAAACACACAAAGACATTCTAAAAATAGCTTATTTTATGTTCTGCATAACAAAGACATAAAATCATAAAGGTTTGGAATATTATGGGGGTGAGTAAATGATGACAACAATTTAATTTTTGCCTGAACTATCCCTTTAAAGAAGAATTTCACTTCTAGAATATAAAATTGGTGATCATTTACTTACCCCCATGTCATACAAATTGTTCATGTCTTTCTTTCTTGAGTCGCAAACATTTTTTTTGAGGAAAATATTTCAGGATTATTCTCCATATAGTGGACTTCTATGGTGGCCAATGGGTTGAAAGTCCAATTTGCAGTTTCAATGCAGCTTCAAATGGCCCTACATGATCCCAGCCAAGGAATAAGGGTCTTATCTAGTGAAACAGGCAGACATTTTCCTAAAAAAAAAAATAATAATAATAATAATAAAATAATAATATACTTTTTAACCACAAATTCTCATCTCGCACTAGCCTTGCGATCTGCATACACATCTTCGTACATTACGTAATCATGCTGGAAAGGTCACGCTTTGGTGGTTTAACTTCGGTTAAAAGGTAAGATAGGCCAAAAAACTCATTTCAATCTCATTTTCTCCTCCAACTTCACAATATTCTGTCGTTGTTTTACCTCTTTTGTAAAGGGTGTTTGACTTTCTTTGCGTGTACTTCTGTCTACATCACGTGTGACCTTTTAAACATCATTATGTAATGCTTGAGGTCGGGCTGATGCAAGATGAGCATTTGTGGTTAAAAAGTAATATTATTATTGTTTTAAGAAAGTAACAGATCATTGCGCTAGTCAACACCCTTATTCCTCATCTGGGATGGTGCAGATCCTTTTGAAGCTGCATTGAAACTGCAATTTCGACTTTCAACCCATTGGCCACCATTAAAGTCCACTATATGGAGAAAAAACCTGGAATGTTTTCTTCAAAAACCTTAATTTCTTTGCGATTGAAGAATGAAAGACATAAACATCTTGGATGACATGGGTGTGAGTACATATCAGGAAATTTTTATTCTGGAAGTGAACTTCTCCTTTAATGACAGGCAAAACTTGCATGAGTTGCATGAAAATGCACAAATACAAAATTCCTAAATTAAAACACTAAAATCATGCAGTAAACATAAATCAAACACCATATAACATTAAACTCAAATGTATAAAATTTGATAGCAAAGACTAAAAGGAAACTTCATTGTTTAAATAAAATATCATTAAAGGAGTTGTTCACTTCCAGAACAGAAGTTTACAGATAATGTACTCACCCCCTTGTCAGCCAAGATGTTCATGTCTTTCTTTCTTCGGTCGCAAAGAAATTTTTTTGAGGAAAACATTTCAGGATTCCTCTCCATATAGTGGACTTATGGTGCTCCTGAGTCTGAACATCAAAATGCAGTTTGAATGCAGCTTCAAAGGGCTTTAAGGGAACACTCCACTTTTTTTGAAAATAGGCTCATTTTCCAACTCCCCTAGAGTTAAACAGTTGAGTTTTACCGTTTTCGAATCCATTCAGCCGATCTCAGGGTCTGGCGGTAGCACTTTTAACATAGCTTAGCATAAATCATTAAATCCGTTTAGACCGTTAGCAAAAAATGACCAAAGAGTTTCGATATTTTTCCGATTTAAAACTTGACTCTTCTGTAGTTACATTGTGTACTAAGATGGATGAAAAATGAAAAGTTTCGAATTTCTAGGTCGATATGGCTAGGAACTATACTCTCATTTCTGGGTAATAATCAAGGAACTTTGCTGCCGTACCATGGGTGCAGGAGGCGCAATGATATTACGCAGCCATCAACTCTGCCGGCTGCAACTCTGCATCTACACAAACTTAGTGCCAGTCACTTTCAGGCCCTGCTTAATATCATTGCACCTGCTGCAATGATGATTTTGAGGTTGAGGGAGAAAATGAGATGGGAGTTTTTCAACATAGCCTAAAAACCGATCATTTCTAGATAAGACCATTCTTCCTCAGCTGGAAGCTGGAAGTTTAGAGCCCTTTGAAGCTGCATTTAAACTGCATTTAAAGTCCACTATATGGAAAGAAATCCTGAAATGTTTACATAAAAAAAACATAATTTCTTTATGACTGAAGAAAGAAAGACATGAACATCTCAGACGACAAGGGGGTGAGTACATTATCTGTAAATGTTTGTTCTGGAACTGAACTACTTTAAATGGGAAGGGAATACCAGTTTACAGTTTTTGCTTTTAATATCTTTGTTTACTGTAAAATTACTTAAAACATCCTACTACAGTTTCTCTTGGTACATATTAGGAGAACTTGTAATTAAACAGTTTTTTATTGAAGCATTTTGCAGTGTTTTTATAGTGTAGAGTGATGTTCAAAAGACCACTAGTGACAATTGTTAAATTTGTTTTCCAATTTTATACCATATTCTTGTCATTAATTGAAAGATTAACATTCTGTTTTCTTAGAATTCGGCTTGTTCTTGTTTTGGTTTGTCCTTCTCCTTTGTAGTATATTATACAGCAGTATTCAAACTGACATGAGCCCACTCCCAGACCTTTGGACGCCACTATAGACAGACAGAGTCATTTATTCTCCAGGGACATCATGAGTGTCTAAAACTTGACAGTTTGAGCAAAAAATGTTGACCTTTGACCTACACATATTTCAGTAAAGACAGATCCCTGTCAGAATATCTTAAAACTGCCTCTTTTTCTGTTCCTCAGATCCCCGGCAGCTCCCTGACGTGGCTCTGACAGGAAAGTGCACGCGAGAGTGTGATGAGTTTGGTCACTCTGACACCTGCTGGATGCCCGTGCAACCATCACCACGCAGACGCATGGAACCACCCCAGCTCTCCACCTTTGCCTCGCCCGGCGACAACAACAACAACACGGAGGACGACAGCGACCGAGAGGAAGACGGAGATGGAGGTACGGATAAAAGCAGCGGAGGAAGCGAGGAGGTCCGGGATTCGCTCGCAAACGGAGATCCGCTCGGAACGCTCAGCCGTCGAGACCGGAACAGAAACATGGGCGACCACAACCGCAATCTCCTGAACCGGAAAATGACCTCGGCGTCCTACGACACGTTCAGCAGCGCCGGCTTCGGCCGTCGTCCGGACGAAGAAGACTCACACCCCCCAGAGGTCATTCCGCTTACGAGGACGGGGGGCGACTATAAGACCACTTCGTGCCTCACTCTGTCTCGCAGGGAAGTGTACCTGTGAGCTGCAGGCAGCCCTTGCGCCACAGGACGGCCCGAAAGCGACTTCACTGCATCGAGCAGGACGATCATTGAGAGACTAGCGCATACCTGTTGCAAACAGGCGTCTTCTCCTTGCCAAAAATTCTTCATCTGTTCATTTCTCTGGATGCAAAATATCAAAGTTGAGGAGAAAAAGTGAATCATCTTTTATTCTTTCATAAACACTTGCATGTTAGGCCTCCCACAGACAGGGGGCGACGTGGGGACTGATGGACAAAATCCAGTCACAGACCACAAAACGGATGCTCACTTCATCCAAGTGTGGCACTTCATAAAAATAAAACCATGTAGCGTCAGGAAAAAGGAATAATCCGAACCAATCTTAGGGCAAAAGCGACACCTAAATATTTTAATCTAACTAGTTTCCTGTTGCTGAGCCGTTGCGGTTATTTAATTACAATGACATGGTAAACACTAGACATGATGTAAATGCTTTCATCACAGACTTTTAGAAAAAAAAAAGGGAAAAAATCCGGTCATTCATTTTTATCATTTGTAAAGCTACTTGTTTTTCTTTTTTTACAATCATGGGAATATACTACAGCTCTCAGTAGTGCTTCAAAACTTTCAGATGGAATTCTTCTATTCTATTTCATCGCTTCTCTAATGGAGCAATTATCACAATGACTGTTAAATTATCATCCCATCAGATCTCAGAGTTTAAATCAGCCAACTAAATCGTGCGACACATACTCTGTACACAGCACAAACATACATACACACACACTGATACATGTCTATATCCATTTAGTGCAGATGTGTGTGTAAAAGTGTATGTACTGTATAAACAGACATTTTGGCATACCTGAGGCTTTTTTAAGAAACGGTTTTTTGAAAGTAGATGTAGCATTTTTGCCTGCTTGATCTTCAACTAGTATATAAGACACTGAAGTGTATTTGAGTAACTAATCATCTGTGTAAAGTGCATACACAGGGGCATTAAACAATGTTTAGATACATCTATACTATACTATAAACGACAAATATACTGTATCTCATCCCTTTTAAGTAGAGCTCATATTTAAACCAAATTTCTTTAAAGGCAACACTGCATGAGGATAAGCTAATGCTTATTTTGTTAAATAAGAACCCGATTTTGTTGTTTTTCTGAGGATGTAACCTCTTTAGGAGGGGAGCGTGTGAGTGTGTGAGCGTGTGCGAATGCAAAGCGAGGTCGGTGTGAAAAGGTTGACGGAGGAGAGCTAGATCTTTAATTTAGCCAGAAATGACACACACAGCGTACCTGTATTACAGTTCAAACAAATCAAGACATTTTAATGAGTCTTTGTTAATCTTACGGCAGCCTCATCCAGGTCTTGGCATCTCATCAAGCCTCTGGAATTTTCAAATTGAGTTTAGGAATGGCTTTTTTTAGCTCTTGATATGCATTGTAAGTACAATCTGATTGATAAGAACAAACTGACATGTATTTTCACCAACTCTCAGGAAACTTGAGATTCAGTGTGTGTCCTCGGCCCATTATCAACGCTGAGCTTTCCGAATTTGTCCTCACAAGGCCATACTGTCGGGGAGCCTGTTTTCTCGCCCTTTCCCTTTTTCAGACTCACCGTACCTGTCGACGGTGTCCGAAGTGTGTGTGCGTGTTTCCTGGCTTCCCACAGTGAGAATCGCAGACTCATCCCTTTCACTTCACGGAACAGCCTTGGGTCTGGAGCGGGACTAGTGGACTCCAGTCCATCTATGCCAAAATCTGTCCAGCTTTTCCGGTTTTACCGGAAGCACTGGTGCACAAACTTAGCTGAAAAAGACTAGCCCAGAACCTGCGGTTCAGTGCCTGGATGAGAGGAAATTGCTGAACTGGCCTATACAGGGTTTGTGAAATCGGAGGACTCACAAAGAGGGAATCTGTCTGTAAAGATGGCGTGTGTCCTTTGCCAGGTTTATAGGCTAAATATGCTGTTATACAGCAGTCTGTAAGTAGTGTACAGTACGGGGTGCATAACGGACTACGTATAAGAAACCGTGTGTTTTCTTTCTTTCCTTTTTTTTACTGCACGTTTACCTAACAGTTCAACTCACTTACTGCAAACCGGGGAGGGACGGGGAGGGCAAAATAACATTGTGTCTAAAGCGTAACATTCACTTGAACTTTTTTATGAGATAAACACTGAACTCATGTACTCGCCCAACATCCGCCATTTTACTGCTACCCTGTAGAGAAATGACCACTGAACTTTAACCTGAAAGGCATGTTGACGGTCTTTAATCCTGCACCTGTGAGGAAAATGTTTTTTATTTCTCTGTTTTTATGCTATGTGAAAGTGGAGTTTTTGAAGCTCCCTCTCATGGAGTTAATGCGTTCATTGCATTTGTTATGACAAATAACAAATCATAAGGGGTTGGAATGGTTTGAAAGTTTGGTATGTGACATGTAAAAGTTTGATTTTGACATTAAAACACCTTTAAACCGCGTCCTGCTTCTTTTTTCGCTCTTGCATTTAGTGTTTGATTCATTTTGCGCATGTATTGATTGCATATTACTGAACATAAAGACATGAGGATGTTTCTTTCGCACTCCTGCACCCTGCTGGTAAGAGAGAAAATTACATTACTAATACTCCACACTTCACATCTGCTGAGTGTCCTCTCATACTGTGCATTTGGAAAATCTAAATTTTTACATTTTTTTTTCTTTTGATTTAACAAAATTCTGATTTGATTTCTTAAACTTTTCATGACACCGGTTTGTAATGAATTCAATTTAATTTTAGCACTCAGTATTTTTGTTATCCCTAGGTTAAAGATTTTTAAAGATTATTCAGCCAATAAACCAGAATCTTGTTTAGCCAATCAGAAGGCTGTTCTGCCAGCAAGTAGACCATATATGGAAATCTGGAAGCGTGAACTAGTTTTCATTAGTTTGGAGGGTGCAAATTGTTTATTGTTAGCCACAGCTTACACAGCCAAATGTCCTTGAAGAACAAGATGACAGAGTGAAATAAAGTGGCCAAAAAAAAAGCAAGAGGTAAAGTTTTCATTGCTGGAAGGAACCGAGAAATGTGCTTGAAAACGGATGTACAGCTTACTTAGCTTCTGGTCATCATGGTTTTGGTCTACAAAAATATGTCATTACTGCATTACTCTATTCACCTTTTATATATATATATATATATATTTCAACCAAAAAGGAAAATTCTGCCATCATTTGTTCACCCTTATGTTGTTCCAAACTTGTACGAGTTTCTTTCTGAGCAGTGTTGGTAACCAAACAGTTTATGGTAGTCACTGACTTCCATGTATAGAGAAAAAAAAAATACTACTGAAGTCAATGGCTATCAAATGTTAAATGTTTGGTTACCAACATTCTTGTTTTGTTTTTTTTTGCATATTTATGAGGCAAGTAAAATTAATTGGAAAAGTACAGTGCTTAACTTAAATATTCGTATGTGGTTATGTTCATGTTGCCAGATAAATATGCTAGTTGCAATTTGTTAAAGAAGTTCACTTCCCGAACAAAAATGTAAAGATAATTTACTCACCCCTTTGTCATCCAAGATGTTTGTGTCTTTCTTTCTTCAGACGATAGGAAATTATGTTTCTTGAGGAAAAAAAAAATCTGAGGGTATGCACTGACGTCACTTTTCCGCCGGGATACGCCCCCTCAGCCGGTCTGAGTAGCAAAAAGAACCTTCGGCGTGAACGGATTTAATTGGGAAGATGAGAAAACGCGAACGATAATCAGTTTAAACTAAAAGATGCTGAACTTGATATAATGTTTCTAACAACTTAACAAATATCCAGTGGTCATTGGATATTGATGCAGCCAGGAATCGTGTTTTCTAAGTCAAGTCAAGTCACCTTTATTTATATACCGCCTTTAACAATACAGAACTGTGACAAGGCGGCTGTACAGTATTAAATAGGAAACAGCACATCAACAATGCCAAAGGCAACAGTAAACACTCACATTTTAGGTAAAGGTAGTTAATCAAAAATAATAAAATAAAATACAATATTGTGTTAAGAGAAAGTTAAGAGAAAGTTTCTAACACTTACATGTGTCTGATTTTGACGCCGGGGAAAATAAATAAAGCAAATTTGCCTGTGAACTCATTTTGTAAATACAAAATGGGTTGGTCTAAACCCCGGTGATCACTTATATCAATGTTATATTATATCGTCCAGCTGAAAAAACGTATATAGTTTTTGTCAGTGTTTATTAAAAAACATCCAGTTGTGCAGAATTTAAGATGGTAAATGTTTAGCTGATGACTTGTCAATACAATATACTACAATACAATATATAGGATATTATTTTACTGCACAATTCAACATATTAACATAAAATGATAACTGCAAATCTGTGTTTCACTGAGACCATTTGTTTATTTGAATTGCAGCGATTAATGTGCTTCTCTTTTCAGTAGCTTTCAGCAGCCTGTAAAAATATACCTCAGGTTTCTTGTCAAATCTCTTTGTACAGTCAGTCACAAAGCTTGTTCTGGTTTTGGAGATGTTTTGTGTGTTCTGACGCAGCATTCGCGTTGAAACCACTGCTGCCTCCCTCTATAGTGGACTTCAATAGTGCCCCCAGGTTTGAACTTAAAAAATGCAGCTTCAAATGACTATTAACAATCCCAGCCGAGGAAGAAGGGTCTTATCCAGCAAAACGATTCGTCATTTTCGAAACAAATTGACAATTTACTTTTTAACCTCAAATGCTTGTCTTGTCTAAGTCTTCCTGAACTCTTTACCGATTCAATACGGTCAGTTAGGGTATGTCGAAAAACTCCGTCACGTTTTCTTCCCCAACTTCAAAGTCATCCTACATCGCTGCAGAAGTACCGACCCAGTGTTTACAAAATGAACATGCAAAGAAGATTAAATGCCCTTTACAAAAAAAAAAAMAAAAAACGGTAAAACAGCAATGTAGGACGTTTTTGACGCTRAAGAAGAAAATGAGACGGGAGTTTTTCCACATACCCTAACTGTTTTAGATGAGACAAGAGGAGCATTTGAGGTTAAAAATTATATAAATTGTTTATATTAATTTGTTTTGTTAATGACCAATCGTTTCGCTAGATAAGACCCTTCTTCCTTGGCTGGGATCGTTTAGAGCCATTTGAAGCTGCATTTAAACTGTATTTTGGAACTTCAAACTTGGGAGCACCATGTAAGTCCACTATATGGAGATAATTCCTGAAATGTTTTCCTCAAGAACATGATTTCTTATCGACTGAAGAAATAAAGACATGAACATCTTGGATAACAAATGGGTGAGTAAATTATCTGTAAATTTTTGTTCTGGAAGTGAAAATTTAAAATTAGTTTACGATTAGATGATGATCTGATGCCAGCCTAGTTGTTATGTCCAACCACTACATTGTTTCTCACTGCAAGCTTGGCTTTGTATTTCATGGTATGCACTAAAAAGTTTTTCTTCTTGAAACTACATACAGATTTGTTTTTTATTTCTTACTGTTAATATACATTTTGTAGAGTCTTTATTTTCAAATTTCCACAGAGCCCCTAGCACCCCCCCTAGTACCCCAGTTAGAAATCCCATGGTCTTTACTAAAGTTATACCAAGGTACTGGCTGATGTAATAGAATATCTAACATTTTGAGGAACTCGCCTGAATTAAAATCGAGGAACTTGCCCCCGAAGGCAGTTTCAATGAGCCGGAGTTCTTTGAAGAACAGAGCTGCTCAGGGAGGATGATGTTTTTCAAGGATTCCTCCGTCCCAGTGGAATATAGAAATGCTGCTCTAGTTATGGAAACAGCTCACTTACTTTTGAAATTTTTATACTTCTCCACTATTTTCAGTGTCCCCTTCATTTCCAATAGCTTTAGAGTACCAGGGATGTCCAAACATTTCTCAGACCAGCATGTTAACATTTTGTTCGCTTCGTGAATAGTCTAAGCAATTTGGTAACATGCCTAAGTAGAATGAATATTAAACCAAGCATGCATGTTTCCTAAATTTTAAATGAATACATATATTTGGTAGTTTTTTTCTCGGCTTAAAAATAGTACACTTGTGTGCTGCTTGCTCATGCATTGGTAATTTTCCACACAGTTAAATTCGATTTACATTGGGGCCCATCATGGGCTTATGATGTGTTTACATTGTTTACAAGCGTTAAATTCGCATGTTGTGATTTGCAGTTGCAATTGCTGTTGTTGATTTTGGTGCACAGTGCACCACTTTACATAACTTATCACACATTACAAGATCAAGTCAGCTGTATTCATCTGTCTAAATATTTTGCATTCCATTCCTGTTGCTTTTTAAGGCAGTGGTTTTCAAATCATAGGTAGACCCCAAAGTAGACCTAAAGAAATTAAATAACTATAATTCACAAAAAGTGATGTCATGTTATATAAATGTCTAAAATCATTTACATATTGACCTACATTTTTACTCCACTGCCAGTTTACATGAAAACCAACTTCTAGTTGATCATGGTATGAGTTAATTAATCGTAGGCCACATTATTTTCTCAGATTTTTCTTTTTTTTTGGCTTAAGGACTAAATACATGGCACTACACCATCATATGAAGGCAAAACAGTACAGCATCAGGTAAAAAAAACATCAGGTAACACTTTAAATTAGGAAACACTATTACACAACTAGTTGCTTTGTGGCATGCATACAACTAGCACACTGGATCTTTTTAGAACTTTTAAAGCACATATTACAGGCTTATTTAATGGCATATTAATGGCTTATAGTGTGTCTTCAATGGGATGATTAACAGTATTAGAATATTATTAATTTGTTTAATCAATCGTTTAAATTTTACAACATTTAAAATGTGTGATTATCGAGTTTAATTGAAATTTAACTTGATAATGTTATTTCTTATAGGTAATGCCCCTATAGCTATTAAGATGGAGGAGCAACCAGACACTGTTGCAAAGAGTTGCAAAGAGCTTCTGAATAAACATGGAAAGAAAAAAGGTATTTTTCGGCACAGTCCACTTTATTTTTCTCATAAGAGTGAGTGTGGGCATTAGTAAATTCTATCACATTATTTTCTCAGGTTTTTTTGTTTTCGGCTTAAGGACTAAATACATGGCACTAAACAATCATATGAAGGCAAAAACATTTACACAATGTTTTAAAACACTTTTACACAACTAGTTTCTTTTTTAGCATGCATATAACTAGCACACTGGATCTTTTTAGTACTTTTAAAGCACATATTAATGGCTTATTCTGCATGACCATATTCTACATCCGTTAACTCTAACAATACCTAAACATAAACAAACAACTACCTTGCATGCTATCAATAAGCAGCAAACTGGGACTTTGTGGACTTGTGAAAGGACCAATATAGCTTTGACTTGGGAAAAAATCTTAGTTAATAGTGAATATGTGTAAGAAGTATTACCAAACATATTTTTTTCATGCGTTGGTCAATTTTGAGCTTTTTTCACTTTTGAAAATGTGTTGTTTCAGAAATCATCCAAAATACACAAAGGGTTTATTTTCTTGCATCTGCTTTTACTTAATCTATTATACATCCAAAGATTTATTTCATAATACATATCTTTGAAGGCTGTTTTCTTGAAATGTTTTTTTTTGCTTCTTTTTTTTTGCTCGTGGAGTGAGACAGAAATCTCCTCTTTCTATTAGTATTCTAAATGTTTTGAAAAGGGGTTTGTTTATAAAACATTTGCCTGATTTCATACAACATGGTGAATTTTCTTTTTCTTGCTGTTGACAGTATTTTCTGATTTATGGAATGATAAAAAGAAAAATCCATAAAAACAATGTTAACAAAATGAACCAAGTATTTATTACTTGGGTTTATTCAGTGCTCAGATTTCTGTTCTGGAAAGTCGTGCCAAGTGAGAATTTAATTAGATAAAGCCTCAGTTGCACTGTCAGACTTTCAAAATCCTTCATCACTTGAATTCATATCATAATAAGTAAAGGGATAATGTACATCTTTATTTTGCGATAACAACTGGCTGGATGTACATTATCCCACTTATTACACAGCTGCTTGCCACAAAAGTAAATAATTAGACACAAAACACTGATCTGAGTTGGAAATATTTGAACGCAAAGCTTCCATGAAGAAAGGATACGGTGCAATACCACTTTTATTACACAACATTTCACTACATAAATAATTAAGTAAGTAATTAAGTTTGTTAGTTATCTTATAATCCATTATAGTGTACAAAACAAAATAGCAGTAGCCGCATTTGTTTGAAACAAGAGAATGAGTTTATGATACCAGGATCACAGAATTAAGAAACTGTACACATAATATTAAATTGAGATTTAATATTTTATTAGGTAACCAAACGCAAAGCTTCCATCAAGAAAAACTAGCAATCGTATAGCGCTGACGTTAGTTGCCCGGATGAGTCTGTGTTATTAGCTTTTACCAGTTGTTACTGGGAAATAACATACCTTTGATTGTCATGACTGACCAGTCAGAATCAAGCATTCCACAGAGTGTGTAATAATTTAAAGCACAGCCACTTGTCATTTAATTACACATTTTTCTCAGTAACTGTAACTAATTACAATTATTTTGTAATTGAATTACGTAATTCCGTTACATGTAACTAGTTACTTCCCAACACTGTTGGTTAATTGTTGCAGTTTGTGAAAATAGACCACAAATGATGAAGATAAATCAGCTTACCTTATAAAGATTTTCCTCTAATGTAATAAACCCAAACTTCATCAGACATTCATCAGATCTCCACCTAAGTAAGAAATCCAACATATTGGGCTCTCTGAAATTGATTTTGTTGACAGTTTTAAGCTATTATTATTACTGCTACTACTTTAAAATGATAGAGGATTAAACCTACTGTTGTTTATGAAGCATACTGTATAGCAGATGTTCAGAGACAAATAATAAGGTGGGCTGTAAGCTGGAAATCATTTTTTTTGTGATCTTATATTTACTTTATATTTTGCAGGGATTTATTTACCACTATAACATGCAGTCAGCTGGTTTTCTCCTGTTGTGCATTTCATTCACCATTCTACTCTTTGAATTGAGTAAGTAAGACAAATATTTCTGAAATGTTCTTTTTTTCATAGCAAAAAGTAGTTGGAACAGAAAGATTCTTAATCTTTATTTTTATGGTGACTTGGTAAAATGATGGGAAACTGATTTACTGATCTAAAGATGATTAAAAACTTGCTTGTTGAAATGTGTGATTAACAATATTAGAACATTATTAACTTGTGTAATCACTTAATTTTTAAACAAATGAATTTAAATTTAATGTTAGTTAATATAATGTTATTTCTTATAGGTTCACCTGGCATAATATTGCGCAGAGTTTGCATATTGCTTGTGTGATAGCCATTGGGTCGCCTTCGTGGTTTAAAACAAAAATATTTCTTGTTTATATTTATATTTCTTCTTCTGTAGGCCTCGGACTTGCAGTTCACGGGGAGGGTTTGGGGGTGTGGGCCCGATTGATGGTTTCCTCCTCAGCAATCTCGGGAGGAGGAGGCACGTCCATTTCATCAGACCCTGGAGGAGAAGTAGACAGGGGGTTAGTTAATAGCTTGAGTAGAGAAACGTGAAAGCTTGCTATGCGATAGTGAGATGACGTCGTTAATTTGCCTCCTGATGGTGAAAGGACCAATATAGCTTTGATCTTGTGTCTCCAGACTGCCTGCTGGAGATGTGCATGATGCTGAGTCGCACACCCTCTCACTTTCCCTGAACCAGTAAGTCAGCTCTGGAAGCTCGGATGGCTCTCCGGTCCAAGGAAAGAGGGGAGGTTGGAAGTAGAGTACTCGCCGGAATGGTGTGAAGCCGGTGGTATTCTGCCTGAGGGAATTCTGTGTGTACTCGGCCCAGGGAAAGTAGTTGCTCCAGCGGTGTTGGTTGTCGTGGCAGTAGCTGCGAAGGTATCTCCCAATCTCCTAGATCTTCCGCTCATTCTGGCCATTGAATTGTGGGTGGTAACTGAAGGTAAGGCTTACGGAGACTCCTTAGAGTCGGAAGAAGGCCTGCCAGACCCTGGAGATGAACAGGAGCCCACAATCGGAGACGATATCCCCCGGGATGCCGAAGTTACTGGACACATTGTGCAGTAGTTGTTCTGCAGTTTCCATGGAGGTGGGAAGGCCTTCGAGAGGATGAGTTTACATGCTTTGGAGAATCTGTCGACAATGACGACGAGGATACAGGTATAAGAGTCAGATTCAAAAATTGACTTCGATATGGGACCAGGGTTGTCGGGGTATGGGAAGCGGTACCAATTTGCCCTTTGGAAGGTGATGAAGAGATTTGGTGACGGCACAGACTGAGCATCCACGGACGATGCGAGAAACTTCCCTAGCCATGTTGGCCCACCAATACTGGTTTTGAAGAAGCTGGCTTGTTGGCTGCCTGGATGTCCAGAGCCCGGAGAAGAGTGAAGCAAGTCCAGAAGGGTGTTGTGGAGAGCAGATGGGACGTAGATCTTCTCAGCAGAGCAGGTTCGGTCTGGGTATCTTGGCAAATTTTTTTCATCCAGCGTCCACTGGATGGGCCTTACAATGATGACTGGAAGGAGTATGGTTTCTGGAAAAGAAGGACGTTTGGTTTGCTGGTAAAGTCATGACGGTGTCGGCTCAAATATTCTTAGTTCCTGGTTGGAAGGTCACAGAGAAATTGAAACTGGTGCAGAATAGAACCCACTGTGCTTGACAGGGGTTTAAGCATTTAACCTCTCAGAGGTACTCCAGGTTACGGTGATCAGGGATGACTTCAAATGGATGTATAGCTCCCTCCAGCCAGTGTCTCCACTGATGGCAAGCAGCTTGCGATTTCCGATATCATAGTTCTGCCCCGCCGGGATAAGTCTGCGGGAGAAGTATGCACATGGATGAAGGACTGGAGGCTCTCCCGAACGTTGTGACAGCAGTGCTCCTACTCCGACGGTGAATGGGTCAACCTCAGCGACGAAAGGCTGTTGAGGGTCAGGGTGGACAAGGGTTGGAGCGGTGCAAAAGGCTTTTTTCAGCTGGTCGAAGCTCTTGAGGGCTTCAAGTGTCCAGTACAGAGACATGGGCTTGTTAGAGGTCAGAGGTTAGAGGAGCAGTGATCATACTGAACCGGTGGATGAATTGGCGATAGAAGTTGGTGAATCCAAGAAAGCATTGCAGTTTAATGGTCGTGAGTCCAGGCCAGTCCTGGATGGCTTGGACTTTGCTGCTGTCCATCTGGATGCCCTGGAGACTGATGTCATATCCGAGGAACTTAATGGTGGTGCGGTGGAACTTGCACTTCTCCAGCTTAAAGATGGTATTCTCTCAGCTTCTGAAGGACCTGCACCACATGACGGCGATGTTCGGCCAGGTTCTGGGAGAATATGAGGATGTGAATGTACAAAATGTACATTGTATGGTGCATCTAAAGAGCTCATACAAGCAGCTATGCTGATTTTCTACCGTTACAATTTGAGGCATTGTCATATACCAACTGTTTCTTATTGCACTTAATATTTGACGCACACAATTACTTAAAAACAATGCTACATTTGCTAATATGAACTCTCAACTCCCAATGTTACTGCTGCACTTTGTCATTGCATTGCTAAAGTATTACTTCATTGCAAAAAAATAAAAAATAAATAAAAAAGAATATGAATGATATTATGTTGTCAACTGTCAGAAAATAAAGAATTATATATTTACACACACATGCACGCACACACACTACTAGTCTAAAGTTTTTGAACAGTAAGATTTTTAATATTTTTTAAAGAAGTCTCTTTTGCTCACTAAGCCTGTATTTGTTTGATCCAAAGTACAGCAAAAACAGTACATTTTTTAAATAATTTTACTATTTAAAAATAACTGTTTTTTATTTGAATATATTTTAAAATGTACTTTATTCATGTGATTTCAAAGCTTAATTTTTAGCATCATTACTCCAGTCACATAATCTTTCAGAAATCATTCAGATATTTTAATTTGCTGCTCAAAAAGCATTTACTATTATTATTTTGTTGAAGACAGCCGAGTAGATCTTTTTCAGGTTTCTTTGATGAATAGAAAGTTCAGAAGAACATAATTTATCTGAAATAGAAATCTGTAACAATATAAATGTCTTCATCATCACTTTTGATCAGTTTAAAGGATCCTTGCTAAATAAAAGTATTAATTTCTATAATTGCTCTTTTTTTATTTAATTACATAAAAAATAATTATTTCATTTTTATTTTGTTAATTTCATTTCACAATATTACTT
>JAHKKF010516203.1:6615-21512 GCA_019740295.1 Labeo calbasu
TATTCTATATTCTATATCTATATACAGAAAGTTCAGAAGAACAGCATTTATCAGAAATAGAAATTCCTTGTAACATCATAAATGTCTTTATCATCACTTTTGATCAATTAAAAGCATCCTTGCTAAATAAAAGTAAAGTATTCATTTTTATAATTTCTTCCCATCCAAAATAAATGAATAAATAAATAATTTATACTGACTCCAAGCTTTTGAACGCTATAGTGTATAATGTTACAAAAGCTTTTTATTTCAGATAAATGCTGATCTTTGGATCTTTCTATTCATTTATTTTTTTAATAATTTATGCTTTTAAATATTGGTAATAATATAAAATGTTTCTTGAACAGCAAATCAGCCTATTAGAATGATTTCTGAAGGATCATGTGACACTGAAGATCTCCAGTCTTGATGCTGAAAATTTAGCTTTGATCACAGGAATAAATTTCACTTTAAAATATATTCAAATAGAAAGCAGTTATTTTAAATAGTAAAAATATTTCAAAATTTTACTGTTTATGTTGTACTTTGGATCAAAGAAATGCAGGCTTTCTGAGCAGACGAAAAAACATTAAAAACCTTACTGTTCAAAAACTTTTGACTAGTGTATATAATGTGTCACTGAAGAGTTGAGTAATGGCTGCTGAGAATTCAGCTTTGCTATCACAGAAATAAATGACATTTTAAAATATACTAAAATATAAATCATTTATTTTAAATAAATGCAAATTATAAACTGTTGCTGCATATTATTCACATATATTAACGCGGTGGCACCCACTGACACACTGTGGCCAACAGTTTATCCTAAATTTAGAAAAAAAAAGCACAAATGCAAACTTACTGATGAATAATTAAAACATCTGCACAAGGTTAACACATAAATCCGTTCACACACAAGGTTAGTGAAAGAGACTCAAACTTCTCATGACGAAAAAATGTTCACTGAACATATTCCACAGACTTTCCCAGTTTTCTGGATATTTGCATGTCCCAGAATAGCTCATTTATTCAGAAGTGCTGAGAGGGGGCAAGGGAGGGGGGCAAGCAGCTGACCTGCCACACAACTGGAACTGCCAGGAATGATCCTCAGATCCCATCCAACTAAAATCAAAACACTGGACCCCACTAGAAAGAGTTCAGCAAGAGCTCAGAACCAATCAGCGCACGGCACAGATGCGCACGCATCCAATCAGAGACCCGTACGAGCCCCGAACTGGGGCAGGGAGCGAGAGCATCACGGGTCACACGCAGCTGTGCGGACGTCCGGCCCAAAGCCACCAGAGCGATGGCCCGAACACATGGCCAGTGCTTCGCTGCTGGGCTGCCTGCACAATCCGAGCCCAGAAACTCAGTTACTTTGTTCTCGCACGTTTTTTTTTTTCCACCCCTCATGATAATGACGACCTGTCCCAGATTCTGTGGTTATGAGAAGAATCACATCAGTTGTATGTCAAAACACAATCACAATGCACTTGGCAGACGGCTCGCCAGAGGAGAGCAGCAGGGAGAGATATCTCTCAATTTGCCAACAATTGAATATTTTATGCTTTCGTAAAGAAACTTAGCGTCTTTCATCCATTCTAATCCTGACCTCAAAATTGGGGTATTTTGGTTCCCAATCTATTTCTGCTGTTCTATAAGCCAGCTTCTGCATGGTTAAGTAGAGACAATGTTAAGACAAGCCTTTTAAGCCCATTAGCCTTATAATTCATATGTCTTGGCAAATGCTATTCAGCGTAGTCCAAGATCTGCTAGCACTATCTTCCTGCTGGCTTGTTGGAGCGAGAGAGAGAGGGAAGGAGAGTAAGTAAGAGAGGTGGGAGGAAGTGCAAGCTTTTCGCTCATGCTGAAGAGAGAGAGAGAAATGGAAAAGGAAAAGTATGCTCTAGCAGGCCGCCACATGTTGAAGAATTTGTTTACCATTTCCTGTCCTGTGATCAACACACAGTTCAAACGGACAACAGAGGAGATGCGGTGGGCGAACGGATTCTGATCTGTTCTTCTGTTCCTGAGGGTCAACATACTTTTAAAGTGACAGTCCACCCCAAAACAAAAATTCAGACATCATTTACTCACCCTCATGTCATTCTAACACAAAAGAACACATTTTTATTCCAAGACTTCTATTTCAGAGTCCTTTTATAACTTATTCACACATGGAAACTGAAGACGTGAGGCAGTGGAACTAAAAAAAATATGAAAATGCAAGGTCTAGAGATGGAGTTTTCTAAGAGTTGAACTTCTTTTGTAACCTGAAGGCCGTGTTTTTGACACTGAAAAAGATGCAATCGCAGCATTCAAAAGTTTTCAATCCCCATTATAATGGCATGGAAAAGAGCAGCTGGCACATTCTACAAAACTTTTGGAATTTCACATATGAAAAAAGTTAAGGGTGAGTGATTGAAAAACAAAACAGAAAATGTTCTGGCTCTTAGAAATTCCCCCTAGGAAGCACTCAGAAACTTTTCTTGTTCTGTCTGCTTTTCTTTTCATTTTTGTTTCCAAGATTTTCTTTTTTGTTTTTTTTTTGAGTGTCGGTTCAGATATGGCCTTAGGGATAAGGACCATACCTTGTCTATAACACTGTTGTGCCAGAGTGATGCATTCACAAAACCGGTTAAGTGATGATATGAACAGCAATGTGAATTTATCTATCTGAATGATGAGAGTAAATGAGTGAGCGAGAGAGAGAGAGAGAGAGAGAGCGCGCATGCACAGTGATTTTTCTCTCCCTCCCTGCAATCGGAAACCAATCCCTGATTCTGCGTTGAGATATGGAGAAACTCTGCGACTAACGCGGCCTAAAATAACTCTTACGGCATGATATTTGCGACGAGTGTTTTTTTCAATGGGAGTTTCTGTTGGAGTTCTTGTATTAAAAACAGAAACATCCAAGATCTAATGTGTGGTTATGTACTTATCAGAGAGGAATTCATTCAGAACAAAGTCAATGGGTTTTGAATGAAGAAACATAAATTCTCTCTTAAAAGAGACTCTTGTAAGTGCCTGAGAAGGGAGAGAAATGAGGGGAAAAAGACTCATTATGCAAATCATGACGGAATTGTGAGGCAAGGCTTTGTGGGTAATAGCCAAAACTCACTCCATGTAAAGTGTTAATAAACGTTTGCTAAAAAAAAAAGGAACAGCCTCGGTGCATTCAACTTAACCCACTAAGAAAAAAAAGCAGATTCATTGACAAAACGATAAAAATCATTGTGAACTGTTTCTCTTTTGCTCATCGAGACCTTTGTCTTCCTATTACATTACATTTCATTCCTATAATAAATTATAGAAATGACACCAGTTGATTATCTGACTACTTTATCACAACGTTTATGAATTTGTGAACACTGAAATCAATCACCAACGTATTAGAGCCAACACTGTAATATACGACTTACTCGAGCAAATTACTTCTCTCCTCTCAACACAAGTCAGCGTTAATTTTTCATTAGATTTATGTGTGAACTCAGCAGCTGGATTTTATGGCGTTCACTGACAATCTGTCTTACACCATTAAGAGCCATTACAATATTTAAAAATCATACGCTTTCTGTGGAAGTCAAATTTGTGAATGCAAACAAAGTGTGACCCTGGACCACAAAACCAGACTTAAGTAGCACGGGTATATTTGTAGCAACAGCCAAAAATACACTGTATGTGTCAAAATGATCATTTCTTTCTTTTATGGAAAAAAATCATTGGGGTTATTAAGTAAAGATCATGTTCCATGAAGATATTTTGTAAATTTCCTACAGTAAATATATTAACACTTAATTACTGATTAGTAATGTGCATTGCTAAGAACTTCATTTGGACAACTTTTGGACAACCAGATTTTCAAATAGTTGTATCTTAAACCATATATCAATGGAAATCTGATTTATTCCGCATTATTCAACAGATGATGTATAAATCTCAAATTTAAAAAAAGTGAACCTTATGACTGGTTTTGTGGTCCAGGGTCCACAAATATGCATAGAACAACAGATTGTACAGTACATGCCTAAAATTATACAATTATGGTGAGTGTAACTTAATTATAACATGCATACCTCAAAGTCATGTTCTGAGAGATTTCATAAAGTTTTTTAGAAGTCAAATAATATACAAGTCATATTTAAATGTCAAAGAGCCTCTAAGACGATTAAGTGAATTTCAAATCAACAACTCATAGATGCATTTGCTGATATACAGTAACAGTTTTCCTACACTAATTAAGAGGATAAACATTAACTGTCAGAAATGTATTACAAATATATATAAGCTAACACTATTGAACTACATAACTTATCATAAGTGCTTATCTACTGACCATTGCACATCTGTCTTCTGCTCGTATTAGGCAGTTTGTTTGTTTTTTTCGTTTTTTGTCCTGTTTTAGAATTGCAACATTTATTATTTTAGTTTAATTCTGAGTGTTTATTCTACTTTATATTGTTTCCAAAATAATGCATAGTCTGTGGGTTTGTCTGTCACTCTTCAAAGTGACAGACCTGAACTTAGAGGAAAAACAGCAAATATATTAGTTTAATAAAAGCATCTGTGCGCATATGCACAGTAGCTAAAAGAAAAGTAATCAATTCCGAGCTGAAGAGAATGGTGAAACTGACAGCATTCCGGATTGAGATCTGCTGCGGTTTAAACAGGAATGATCGACTTGCTGATGATTGGAGGGAAACGCGCTCTAATCCCAGCTGGATTACTACGACTATGGAAAGGGGAAAGATCGCAATAGCGGGCTGAGAGAGAGGGAGAGATCGCGGAGCTCCTGCCCGTTAACGGCGCTCAACAACAGGCAGTCACGCAAGCGCTCATACCGAGCATGAAAACACTCACATATCACAAGTTAAAGTTCAATGCGGTCTCAATTCACTCACCTAATGCTGTGTGCGGCTTCGTCCACGTGTCTCGAAGGAAAACGACCCTCCGGGAAAAGGGTGAACAGGGTCGGGATGTTTTATTTGGGTTGATTTGCGCTGGTCTCTCAAGGACGAGGTGAAATCCCAGGGCTGGTCACACACAAACAACAACGCCAGAGCAAATTACAAAAGGCAAAGACTTGGGGGAGGAGAAGTCAATTTGTTTCGTGTTCTAAACAACAGGCTCGGAGCCAAGAGTGGTTACCTTAGCGCCAGTACTCGCAAATGTGTCAAAACTGGACCATTTAAATCCAACACACTGGGCTTGGCTAAAGCGCTACATGCAGTTCAAAGCAGTTAGTGTGTTCGCTCTACCTGAGGCGCATCGCGACCATTCTCGTGAGTTTCTCGTCAAATATCTCCGTCTAAACGCAGGCTGTATGTCATATCCCGCACTCGAAGACTGCGTTTAGCATGTCTAAATGTGAGTGAGCGTTCAGGTCAGTTTTGACACACTTTGGTATTCATTCACAGTTGTCCTCAGCCGCGCTTGAACTCCTCTTCACTGGGGTCTAATCAGCGCGCAAGCCCCTCCAGGTGCCTTATATTAAGGCGCACACGCTTTAAAAATGTCAATAACCATCATGTCATCTTCACTGGCACGGCTACGCGTGAACCTCTAGCTAAAATTATTGTCAGGATGTGGGTAAATGCTTTGTAGCCTACCTGTGTGGCGCAGGGATGCGCACAGGTGTTCACAGCGGTTCGTCATGAACGCCCTGTTTGTTTTAATTCACCTGTCATGTCACAAGCCGGGGCATCTCTATTACGCAACACGCGTCAGCCGTACTTAAGTTTGTTTATATAAATATTCAGGTATTAATGTTTATAATTATTGATAACGTATTAAATAGTAGGCTAAAGTATTCATAACATTTAAAGCTCTTGTTAAAAATCAAAACATAACAGCTATTTTCAGAATTAACCATGAACTCAAGCAAAAGGCATCTGATGTCAAATCTGCACGTTTGATTGCTAAAATGAAATTTGCTACCGATTTGATTTCATCTATCCAAACAAACATCCGTGGGTTATTTAATAAGGTCTGCGTTTAATGCAATTTATTATTTGAGTGAAACATTACATTTCATGCAGGTTTACTCAGTGATTAAAAATGATACATTTTACATCATTATCTCATTTGATGAGCTCACGATGGGATTTTCGCCCTTTGTGATTGTTTACATACGGGAGTGTGTCAGTTAGACGCGTACAAGTCGGTTTGAAGTAAGTTATCATGTTTTGGCAGAAGTTTGGCTGGCGCCTCACGTACCGGACTGCGCCACCGAACGTGCGCAGTCCTAAGCAGCAAAGGTTTGAATAGGCTTTCACGCATGAAGTAATAAATAAATAACATAGTAGTAAATATATCAGACAATTACGACTCGTCGTTGTTTCATTGATAATACAGACGTTTGCTGCAATAGAGAGACCCACTTTGAAACAAATCACCCTTAAATTCTTTAAATAGTGAACTTGAACTCTGGTACGTAATGAAGCTTTTGAATGTGGATAAACGTTTATTGTGCGTAGGCTATTTACTTGCAAATTTAAGGCCAATTCTGGCATTTAAAACTTCTCATGACGTTTGTCATATGAAAACAGACAAATGACTGGTTAACATGTGCCAACTGAAAAGGCATTGATGTTATTGTCTCGAGTTGTTAGACGATCAGGAAAGTCAAGGTTTGAAAAAGAAAGCAAACACAACTGAGGTATTTTCGTTGTGTTGTGAGCTACACAAAACAAGAATGAGGCTGCTTCTAGGCAAATTAGTTAAGAGCAATAATTTAGGGTGAAAACAGCACAAGTCAAATAGGAAAAAAGCACAGTGTATACAGGTTAAATCATAGCAGAATATTAAAAAAAGAAATCCTAATGCTTAATCTTCACAAAGTAGAGAAAAATAAAAAGGAAATACCAAAAATTAAGCTACAGCATTTTGAATTTTGTCTTGCACCCTTAATAAGCCATATCTAATCTGCTGCATATTATGTTTTATGATACATGCATGTGTATTTATAACATAACTAACATGTACAGCATGTAAATCACATTGAGTCGCTTGAGAGATATTTTTACACAGCCTCTTGTGCTCAGAAATAGTCATAACTGACCTCTAGCGGTGGATAAGTTTTATTGCAGGCAGGTACTGAATTGTTCATTGACAGTCAAACTGCAGGACTCTCTCTTTCTCTCTCTTTCACATGCACAGTCATGTATAGCATTACCACGTCGGAAACACAAATCCGTCTGTTCTATTCCAAGCAAAAGAATGAAGGAAACAGTTTAAAAAGACACCCAAAGTTTTGCATCCTGCGTCCTGTTCAAGCCAAACCATATCAGCACTTTCCATCCGAGAAAATGCCCAGAACTAATCCTTCAATTTCTTAGTCAGTGACACCCTCGATTAACTGTTCGGACTCATTTTACTCTCTCTTGTAACAGGCTGGAATAAACTTGCTGTTTGAGCTTACATCAAACCATCTATTGTTATAAATAAAAAATAAAAAAATCAATAAAATACATAAAATGAACGTAAAAAATCACATGAATATCAATTTTATGTAGGTCTATTAATGCACACTAAGTTCTCATTTAGAAAAAAAATGATACAAAAGCTGTCGAACCCTTTCATTAGGTATAATATGTACCATTTAGGTACTAACATGAAGCTTTTAGATGTCATTAAGGTACAAAGTGTATTTTTTAAAAGGGTACCACCCCAGTGGCAGCTTTTGTACCTTTTTTTCTGAGTGAGGCCTATATGAATATGTAACTATTGATAAAAAATATGTAACTTACACAAAAACACCAGTAATTTCAACTTAAAAAAAAAAAGGTAACTGGTTAACTCAACCACCTTACCATATTCAGTTACAATATATAATAAAATAATATATTGTAAAATTAAATGTGTTTAATTTTACAGTAAAATACTGTGGGGAAAAAAATACAAAATTAAAATTTATGACAAAATTACTGGCAAATGTTGCACTGTAGGCGATCAGTTGTGACCCTGGACCACAAAACCAGTCATAAGGGTGAATTCTTTGAAATTGAGATTTACATGTCATCTGAAAGTTGAATAAATAAGCTTTCCATTGCTGTATGGTTTGTTAGGATATGACAATATTTGAAAAACTAAAATCTGAGGGTGCAAAAAATCAAAATATTGAGAAAATTGTCCAAATAAAGTTCTTAGCAATGCATATTACTAATCAAAAATTAAGTTTTGATATATTTATGGTAGGAAATTTACAAAATTCTTAATGGAACATGATCTTTACTTAATATCCTAATGAATTTTTGGCATAAAAGATGTATTGTATTTTGATCCATTCAATGTATTGTTGGTTAGGGCTGCAAATACACTGTGGTTTTGTGGTTCAGAGTTATAATTCATGAAAGATCCAGCTGCCATTATGATGTTTTCCATAATAAATCTGTTTAGGTTGTAACTGAACGGCTTTATTAAAATTAAACAACCGTCCTGGCACAAAGGCAGCCAGTTCAGGTTTCTCCTAGTAAGTGAATTGAGGAAATGAACAATATTTGTCTCACATTGTTATAAATGCCCTTGCCGCAATGTTCATTTTGGGGGTTCATTATTGGATTCTCCATATTATTTGTTGTGGTTTAAAGTCTTGCGAGTTTTGGGACCCCCATTTGTCTTCGCGGAAGATAAGATGGGAATTTGGTAATCTTCCAGTCTGCTTTTCTTCTATATCTAAATAGCCTATCTGTGTTATAGGCACAGTGATTAATGCTGAAGGGATTTAGAGAGGAGGATACAAATGCAGACAGTCTCTCATCAGCCCATATCAAACAGCCTGGGAGATGTTTAATATATGGGTGTATTTGGTCTCCAGCTTACAGCTGTCTGCTTAAAGCTTTATTACTAAAGAATCATTTGGAGGGGGGAGAAAGCATCTCTTGATAGAGTGAGTGACTAATAACTAAAGCCGACAGCGAGCGCAAAAACGCGCTTTCTCTCGCGCGCGCACACAGGGCAAGTGACAAGACCGCTCTGTGCGCACAACAGAGAAGTCAAAATGTGACACATTCTTGCTGGCGGTGGGATAAAACTCAATCAACCTAAACCGTCTTCCCTCAGACGAAATTACACATGCAGCACACACGAGTGTATGCAAACTTAAGGTGATCCCACACAAACCGAGCCACAACAATCACACGGTGTCCGGTATGTAGCAAAGACTGTCATTAATGGCTTACGAAAAATGAATGCCACCACTAAAATGATACCTCACCTCTCCAGGTAAAACAGCAGCCCCACAACCCTGTGTGCTGCATTAGGGAGCAGCAGAGACAGAGAGACAGATTGTGTGAGAGTTGTGTCTAATCCCCATAAGCATCAAGGCAGCAGCTGCCGTGTACAGAAACAGGGACTTGGGGGTGGGTTGGGGGGTCACAGTTTGCAAAAGAGAAACACACTCTTCAGCATCCAGTCCTGTTGTGAACGTACAGAAGAGAGTCCAAAAGTATAAAAAAGCTAGTGAAAATGATTATTTTCAATCATTTATTACAAATAATAATAATAATAAATTACCTAAAGAATGAAAGTGCTTGTAAAAAAATACATATATATATTTTAAATTTAAAGTTCTTTTATTCATTACAAATAAAAGCCACATTATTATTTTTGTTGTTGTTGTTGTTGTTGTTGTTACTGTTATTATTATTATAGTCCAAAGAGAGTCTTTTAAATGTTATAGTTAGAATTTTAAAAGTTTAATAATTTGCTTATTACAAATAACAATACAATAGCAACAACAACAAAAAGTAATAATAATAATACTAATAATAATAATAATAATACAAATAATAATAATAATTTCCCAAAAGTGTGAAATTGTTTAAAAAAAAAAAAAATATTAAATTTAAAGTTGTTGTATTTTTTTTTTAAATAACAGCTACATTATTATTATTATTATTATTATTATTATTATTATAGTCCTAAAGAGAGTGCTAGTTCTTGCTTCTTTTAAATGTAATAAAAGTTTTGTTTATTACAAATAAAAATAAATAAGCAACAACAACAAATAATACTAATTTCCCTAAAGTGTGAAAGTGCTTGTAAAAATGATTCTTTTAAAAAAATTTTCATTTATTACAAATAACAACTACTACAATTATTATTATTACTGTTAATTACTGAGAGTGCTAGTAAAAATGCTTCTTTTAATTAAAAGGTGTTTTATTAATTTAATTCATTAAAATGATTAATACTAATCAAAATAAATTCCCTAAACTCTAAGATTGTAAAAATGCTTCTTTTAAATGTAATAAAGTTTGGTTTCTTACAATACAATAAAATAGCAACAACAACACCAATAATAATTATAGTCCTAAAAGTTTGTGCTATTAAAAATGCTTAAATACTTTTTTTTATATATAAAAACAACGTTGTTTTATCATTACATTTACAATAATAATTATGTGTATATATAATTATTCCGACTAATAAGGAAAAAAAACGAATATAGTTTCTAATATAGCTATACTAATATAGTTATATCAGTCTTTCTTAATTTCATATTTTGGTATGAAACTAACATGAACAAACAAGGAACAATACAGTTATTACACTATTTATTAATCTTTGTTAAATGTTACAGTCGTTCACTGTTTGTTAGTTCACAACTTGTAATTTTAATAATGCAATAGTAAAGGCTGAAATTATCATTACCTATAATTGAATAAATGCTGTAGAAGTATTGTTTCATTCTTAGTTCATGTTAACTAACTAGTTAACTAATGAACCTTATTGTGAAATGTTACCAATATTTCATTTCTCAATTTCATATGATTTTCTTGGTAACACTTTAGTATAGGGACCAATTCTCACTATTAACTAGTTGCTTATTAGCATGCCAATTATTATCATATTGGCTATTTATTAACACTTATAAAGCACATATTCAGCATGACCACATTCTACATCCCTAATCCTACCCAATACCTGAATTTAACAACCACCTTACTAATTATTAATAAACAACAAATTAGGAGTTTATTGAGGCAATAGTCGTAGCTAATAGTATGTTATTAGTAACAACTGGACATTAAAATAAAGCATGACTATTCTCTTTTAGATTCTGCTTGCTGGTTTAGATTAAATTTTAGGCTTTTGGATTCCACTGTATGTTATGTGATCTTGCTTTGACCCCAAGTTGCTACACACTGTGAACAGTGGGATATACATCTATGTGATGAATTTACTGGACCGCCCTGGCTATACCCTCCCGTTCACAGCAAGATAACATGCGGTGACTCAAAATCTTTCAGGCCCAATCCAGTCTATCGACTCCGCCAAAGCCAAGCTTTGAAACGAACTTGCGCATGACAATAGAACAACTGAAACACATTGTGATTCTGCAGACATCTGATAACTTCCACCCCATGTGATAAAGCGAAAACCCCCGGATAAACAACCCTGTTTACGACCTGGACACGTTCTGAGCGAGCTGGGCTTTTTGTCCCGCTCTGTTTTTGTTTGCGCTCCTCGGCGCCGCAGCCTCGTCAATCTTTCACCGTTCAAGCTGTTTAAAGGTGGACGATTTATGGTTAACGAGGCATGGCAGACGGAGCTGAGGTCACACCATATCAGCCAGCGACAATGGCCATTGTTTGTGCGCTCAACAGGAAGTGGCTGTGTGGGACTTCCTGCGGCTGATACCTAAGGTTGGATGGGGGCGGAGTGGCAGCCAGGCAGCCCCGTGGCCGATCACATTGTTCCAGGTAGGATCTCATGGTAACGTCAGTCCCTCGGGAACGCGTGTTTTCCACCAAAGCGGCCCTGTCCCACAGCCTTAATATAGAGCTGAATACAGTCCCATCGAAACCAGTGTAGTCTCCTAGAGTGACACAAACAGAGAGACGCAAACAAAAACACATGAAACATGAAAGCATCCGGACAGAGACATTTTATATAGTATTTTTATACGTCGCTGTTAAGGTCAACCTGTTGACTCGTCTAGATTTGCGTTTTCTTTCTTTCATCTATGCTATAAGAAAACTTTGATGATTCCTTTGAAAGAAATTTCACTATATTTTCACCCAGCATTCCTCACCAACGAGACCCTTTGACCGCTAAAGTGCGTTCTCGAACGCCAAAAGGCTTTAACCCGCAAAAACTGTTTTTTGTTGGCAGATTGCAGCTTTCACACCCACATTAGCTGCAACATGCGGTTGTTCGGCGGATCCACTCGAGAACAAATGCCTAGGAATTTTCCGCAATAACCCCCCTGTCCAAAGCCATTCCGAAGGGCTCGGAGACATATTTACTCTCGTTCCTGCAGCGGGGCCCGGTTCTTCACAACAGCACCTTTTGTGGCAAGCATTTTTCTATTAACCTTTAAAGAATGGAAGAGGATATAGAGAATAGGACAAACAGACCGTGTTGGCGGGCAGTGTTAACGTCGTGCGACAGATGTGCAGATGGTGTGTTACAGTAAAAGATCAAGGCGAGAGAGAGATAGAGATAGAGAGAGAGCTTTTATACGCCACTCAAACGTTCCTCGTGCCTTTAAAACTCCTCCAACCCAGATTCGGCTCACCAGACCGACTGATATTCGGCGCAGGAGATCTGACGCTCGAGTGTGGCCATATTGACGACCGTTTGTTCTCGATAAGAGCGCAATCTTAATGAGAGAAATCAGGCCCTTTGCTAAAAAAACAAAAGTAGACGTGTTAGTCTGACAAAGGCCTTATGTGGGAAACATTTTACCCCACCGCCACTATCCACGGACGAAAAATAGCCATTCGGCTGATTCATTCGACACAAAGAACGGAATATTTATCGGTCAAAAGCATTCACATCTGTTGATTAGTCGTGAGTCACTCAGCTTTGACTATATATAGTATTGCATCTGACGTTTCCTAGCGTAAACATCCATTGGGTTTGTTTGTCATACCTCTAGTCTAAATGGGGGAGAGCTCTTATGAGGCAGACTGTCCTTCTTCTCCCTTTGGGACAACTGCCAAGCGCAAGGAACTAAATATGGCTGGCTGCTGTCACAGTAATTCAGTTATGGGTGTATTAACATACAATGGGTGTGATTCATTGAAGAGAGCCTTAACGGAGCTAATTTGCTTGTGTTTTTCACTCACAAACGCTGAGATTTCTAAACTGGTCTCTGAACGATGATTAGCATTTGTTTAAAGACATGAAACTCTTCGCAAAGATCTATCTGGTTCAGCTTGGTTGGTTGCAACTGTGTCTAGGAGGAAAAAAGATGCTCAGTTAAAGGATTAGTTCGTTTCCAGAACAAAAATTTACAGATGATTTACTCACCACCTTGTCATCCAAGATGTTCATGTCTTTCTTTCTTCATCCATAAAGAAATTATGCGTTTTGAGGAAAACATTTCAGGAAATTTCTCCATATAGTGAACTTCCAAAATGCAGTTTAAATGCAGTCTCAAACATTTCAGGAAATTTCTCCATATAGTGAACTTCCAAAATGCAGTTTAAATGCAGTCTCAAAGGACTCTGAAGGGTCTTATCTACCAAAACAATTGTTTGTTTTTTTTTAAATGTGCACTTTATACATTTATTAACCATAAATGCTTGTCTTGTCTAGCTCTGCGATGCACATGCATACAATGTAGGTTGATTTTGAAGTTGGAAGAGAAAATGAGATGGGAGTTTTTCTAAATATGCTGACTGTATTGAACCAGTACGCATGCCCATCGCAGAGCTAGACAAGATGATCATTTGAGGTTAAAGAGTATATAATTGTAATTTATTTTAGAAATTAACCAATCGTTTCACTAGATAAGACCCTTCTTCCTCGGCTGGGATTGTTTAGAGCCCTTTGAAGCTGCAAACTCACAGGCACCATAGAAGTCCACTATACGGAGAAAATTCCTGAAATGTTTTCCTCAGAAAACATAATTTCTTTATGACTGAAGAAAGAAAGACATGAACATCTTGCATGACAAGGGGGTGAGTAAATTATTTGTACATTTTTATTCTGGAAGTGAACTAATCCTTTAACACCTCTAATCTAATGCGGGATGTTTGGGAAGAAAGCAGATCCATTTAATGTTCATGGTCCAAGAAGTTATGACCAAAAATGACTGTTTTTCTGGTATTGTCATCCTTCTGATCCATGACGCTGCACACTGAGTATTATTTTTTTTTCAATTCTACAGTTTCTGAAGTAAGTTATTGCAGTGGTGTTTACTTATACCAAAATTGCCTCAGGGTGTAGACTGATTGAGACCAAAGATGTCTATAGGCAAAATGTAAAAGAGATGGTTATATATCAGGGACGTTTCCTCTGAGGAGGCAAGGGAGGCAGTGCCTCCTTAAAATTCTGGATGAAAAAAAAGTAGTATAAAAATAAAACAATAGCAATATTACAAAATATAACATTAAAAAAGGGTAGAAATCACAATTTTTTCTAAAGAAACATTGTCTAAGTTACAGCGGGAGTCTGTAACTGAGTAATTGAGAATGAATGGAAGAAAGTCACGTGAGAGAAAGCAACGCCTCCATGTGATTGGATATGATTGGATAGGACTGGTTATAATCGGCTGTGATTGGTTCCGGCACTTAATCCCGCCTCCAGTGTTCGGGAAACAATCTAAATTAATAATATAATGATTTAATGGTAAGACTAATAATAAAGCAAGCAAACAACTCACACACTTAGATATAACCACTTTGTTACATGAAAATAAGACTTGAAATGGCCTGAAAACATGATCTGTGGGAGTTTTTAGTGAGTAATCGAGTGTAATTTAAAGTAAACATCCGTGTCTGTGACCAATATTTACAGAGATTTGATGACTGATGACCTGAAATATTCAAAAACAGTTAACTATTAAACAGAATAGAGAAACATAAGTTCACAAATATAATATATTGTTTAAATTGTTACTGCCTTGAGTTATTATTATGGAATAAATGCTTAAAAACACTACCTAGATGAGATTCATATTTGGC
>JAHKKF010516204.1:0-10080 GCA_019740295.1 Labeo calbasu
TCTATCTATCTATCTATCTATCTATCTATCTATCTATCTATCTATCTATCTATCTATCTATCTATCTATCTATCTATCTATCTATCTATTTTTTTTTTTCTTTTCAACTGAAGAGGGAAAGACACAAACATCTTGGATGACATGAGGGTTAGTAAATTAGCAGGAACATTTAATTCTGGAGTGAACTAATTCTACAGAAGATAATTCAACAGATATTTGGAAACTTTTTTAAAAAGTTGATTGTGATGTGTACGTTTTTTCAAATTGCGATAAAACAAGTATTCTGAGTTTCTGAGTGATATGGATAATTGGGACAAAATTGCAGGGTGGGGACTTGTTTTGTCCACTGGTTATTGATTGGGTGAAAGCTGAACTGAATGCTTGTAGACTCTGGTGAGAAAGTTGAGGGATTTATGTCGACCAAATGATTGCGAACATTGCTAAAGAGAAGTCTGTTATTCTGATTAAGAATTATAAGGCAGAAATTGTGAAATGGTGGATGCATGAAATGAATTATTGTACAAAAAGATTCACATCATGTACTTATAAAATAGACAGTGTGAGTTTTCATTTCATGTCAACTTTAAATTAAAACTTCTACAAAATGTTTAAAAAAGTATCCTCATAGCTTCGTAGCATCATAACATTACAGTTGAACCACCAGTGTCACATGGACTATTTTATCAATGTCGTTACTACATTTCTGGGCCTTGAACATGTCAGTTGCTGTCTATGTAAGGTTAGAAAACAATTGGATTTCTTCAGAAATTGTGTTCTGAAGATGAATGAAAGTCTTACGGGTTTGGAATGACATGAGGGTGAGTAATTAATGACAGAATTTTAATTTTTGGGTGAACTGTCCCTTTAAGACACTGCAGGCAAAAATCACAGTTTTTTCACGCATCAGTCAGTTTTGAGAGTTTGGGCTCTTTGGCTTTCAATAATGTGTTTTTAAACTATACTGGAGCAAAAATATCCAAAATACACATTTAAATGTTGGTTTTATTGCACTTTTTCTATTTGTGGATGTAGATTTCCATTACAGTACATAACTTTAAACTCCGTTTTCTCAAAATGACTGGGACCGTTTTGTCCCTGTTCATATTCTGAAGATTTTTACAGCGGGGTTTGTTCATATATATTTTATAAACATTAATAGTCCAAAAAATGCTGAAAATGCTTTTTTCTGGCTGTATTTTCAGACTTTTTGAGTGTTAAAAAGAGATATTCAAAATCACCTCTGTAAAAATCTTTAATGTGTCAATATATATTGGTATAATCCTATGTTCAGATTCTGTAAATGTCTGCAAATTGGTGCATAGTTAATTAGATGATGCCTTATTTGCATATTTAAATACAACATTACAGAAAACTTGCATTGAAAACAATGCATTTGTTATTAAAATCAATCACCTTGGGAAGTAAGTTGGTATCTATTCACCCTATTCACTCGGAGTGTTGCCGTAAATTTCGCCTGTCAAAATTTCCTTTCGAAGATCGATGACAAAGTTCAACGAGTTTTCAGCCTTTTGTCTGCCTCTATCCCCGATGCATCCATTTTTAAAAGAGGGAGGCTCTGATATAATCTGGGGAGCCGAGCGTTCGGGATACTGCCGTGATTTAGGTCAGTTGTTTCGTTTGTTTTTATGGGCCGTTCGTAGCTCCCAAATGAAACGGTCTCGGAGAAATGATATAATGAACACGGTCCGCAGAGAAGCCAGACAAATGTGCTCTCCCGAAGCTGCCGGATACAGAACGAGCGGTGGGTTTGGATGAGGACGCACTAAAAAAAGGAAGTCATCCTAGTTTCGGAGGTCCTGTTCAGTCTGCATGCTGTCACACTCCAGACAGGCCTGGTGCTCGAGACCCTCCGGAGAGAGACGCTCCACCCCCTCCCCCCAAGCCCGGCTCTCCTCGCGGGCCGCCTTTACCCCTCGCCCTGCGTCTCGTCTNCAGAACGAGCGGTGGGTTTGGATGAGGACGCACTAAAAAAAGGAAGTCATCCTAGTTTCGGAGGTCCTGTTCAGTCTGCATGCTGTCACACTCCAGACCCTCCGGAGAGAGACGCTCCACCCCCTCCCCCCAAGCCCGGCTCTCCTCGCGGGCCGCCTTTACCCCTCGCCCTGCGTCTCGTCTATGTTTAAGGTGGTACAATTTGGGGCTTTCAGCTCGCATGCTTTAATTCTTAAAGACAGGCCTCTATAAATTATTCATGCTTCCTTCGCCAGCTTTCTTTCTGCATATGGTGCTGGAGTATTACTGATGTGTGTGTGTGTGTGTGTTTGTGTTGGGGTGTGGGGAAAGATGGGCCACAAAGGCAAAGCTAACGAATGCTGGGGCCTTAGCGAGCTTCCTGTTTAGCATTGTAGATACACCTTCAGAGGACCGGGTTACTCTTTTGCTCCCTCTCCCTTTTGTGTGCGCGCTTATAGCTAAGGGAATGGTTCCTTCGCCAAAATAACTAAATAATTTTAGCAATTGCCAGGCCTCTGCTAGCTGGAGTAAGAGATCATGGGGAGGAAGGTTTTGACTTTGGTTTAATTTTACGCCTCAGTAGGGCTTCCTTCCTCTGAAACAAAATGGAAGCTAAAAGACGAGGTTGGCTTTTACGGCGTGGACCGAAAACCTGCTATCTGAGTTTTCTTAATATTCATAGTATGTGTGTATCCAAAAATTGATTATGATATTCATAGATGCGGAATTCTTTCTTGTTTTGATGCAGTTAGTTTAGGGATCCAGGATCAATGAGTGTGCTGATTGTTTTGTCTGTCTTTCTGTCTAGATTTAGGTTTATACATATTCATGGGTAGACTGAAGAGCCCTAAAATCTCTGAATTGTGGTATGGATACTCTAACGCAGCAGTGTTACGCTTCAGAAAAAAATTGCTGAATCATTTATGAATTTTTTAATGCTTTTTCTTTTTTCTGTAGAGATGCTGGATCAAAGAACAGCAGTATTACAGCTCTCCACTGACTTTAACATGTGCTTAGACTGTCAACCACTGCTCTCAGATTTATAAAAACGGCTTCCAGATCTAACCTAGATTGTAGACAGATAGATAGATAGATATTAAAATATATTTTTTAAATAAATAAATAAATAAATAAATACATTTGAAATAAATAGTTGAACATGCCTTAAATAAAAAAGAAAACAAAATTATTTATTATTATTTATTATTTAAAATACATTTTTTAAATTGTCATTTTCAAGTAGATCCGTTTACATATATTTTTACTTTCATAAATTAAATGTATGTATTTACTATATATGGCAATACAGATAGGTAGATATTAAAATCCCTTAAAAATAAATTAAAACAAAGAAACAAACAAATTAATTAATTAATTAATTAATTAACATAATTTAAATTAACGTAAGATTATTTAAATAATTTACATGATTTATTTAAGGTATGTTAATATTTTAACTATAAATTAAAATAAATATATATATGTTACCTAATTTCATTTATTTATTTAATAATTTCCATTTATGTAGATTTATTTAACTTAATAAATTATATTTATGTATTTACTTAAAGAAAAAGAGCAATATATAGAGAGATAGAGATAGGTAGATATTAAAATACCTTAAAAATAAATTAAAACAAACAAACAAACAAACAAAAAAAAAATACTATAAATTAAAATATGTAAGATTATTTAAATAATTTACATGATTTATTTAAGGTATGTTAATATATTAACTATAAATTAAAATAAATACATCTGTTAAATAATTACATCTATTAATTTAATAATTTCCATTTATGTTGATTTATTTACATATGTTTTAACTTAATAAATTATATTTATGTATTTAGCGCAATAGAGATAGAGAGTCAGATAGGTAGATATTAAACTAGCTTTAAAAAGAAATCAATTAAAATAAACAAATACATTTTAATAAATAATTTAACCTACATTAAATAAATGTAAAAAATTTAAAATTATTTAAATAATTTCAATTGTGTATTTAAGGTATTTTAATGTATTAACTATAACTGTATCTATTAAGTAATTACATTTATTTTTTGAATAATTTAAACTTTTTGTAGATTTATTTACGTATGTTTTTAATTAAAAAACAAAATAATAATAATTAAAAAAAAATTATAATAATTAATTTTTTAAAAATAATTTCCATTTATGTAGATTTACATGTTTTTAATTTAATAAATTACATTATTAAACTAAGAAATTGAGATAGATATAAAAAACCTAAGAAAAGAAAATGACTTAAAATAAATACTTTTATATACATGTAATTAAAAAATATTTCTTTATTTATTTAAGAACTGTTAATATATAAAAGTTAAAAAATTGAAATAAATGTATCTTTATTTAATAATTATTTTAAAACAGTTTCCACATATGTAGATTTATTTACTTTTTTAATTTAATACATGATATTTATGTATTTACTAAGAGAGAAAGAGCAATGGAGATAGACAGACCGGTACAGAAAATAATTAATTAAAATAAATAATTTAACCTTCAATAATATTTATGTATTTATTTATGTTAATACATGGAGTTTAAAAAAATGAATATGTATCTTAATAATTACATTTTTTAAAATAATTCCATTTTCTCTAGATTTATTTACATGTTTTTAATTTCATAAATTATTCATTTGCTTGCTTGATGAACCAAGGTTGCTTGACACTACGTGTGTTCTCTTCTCTTTCTTTTACCCATAAAACATCTCCACCATCCTTTCTTTCACGCATACTCCCAATTCCTTCACTCACGACTGACTCGAGCGGTCATGTCAAAGATAGCAGGGCGATGCTTTTAGGAGCCCTTCAAAACAGTTACTATAAATATATCGCCTATAACACAATACTTTGTTTTGCTTGGGTTGCTTGCTACTTTGAGCATAATGGTATAGTTATGGCATCTACCAGCAAGTGCTATAAGGCTGATCAATGAGTGAGTTGACTTCTTTAATATAATGCCTTTTTAGACAGTGTGTCATTAGAGTTGGAGTTGAGTTAGAAAAACGAGAGTGAGACTGGAGCTGGCGCTTTGGTAAAGCTCATTTTTGGTGGGATGCTGGGCAGCGGCTGGCAAAGAAACTTAGCGATTAGAAGTGAATTCGCTCACTCTCTGGAGAATTATTAATTACAGCCATTTAAATGTACCCAGCGCTGCCCATGTCCTGCTCTAAACACAGTGACTGAGTGTTGTTACAGAGAAATGAGCCTAACTTACTGCAATTACAGAGTCGAGCTGTTAGAGCCAAGAAAATGCTCAAAGAAAAAAAAGCCATTTCTCTTTCGCAGCGTTGCGCACAATGACTCACAGCTGTGACTGGAAGGCCGCTGTGAAAGAGAACGAACGCGCTCCTATTTGATGAATTCGGTTTCATTTCTCTCGCTCTCTCCCTGGCTGAGGTCCTGAGTGGGAGTGGACTTGTGGATGGTGTGAATTTGCTTTCTGGTGCTTTGGTTGGAAAGTTCAGAGGCGTTTATGCCTTGGCACACTCGTCCAAGCGCAGTCTGTCTCGGTAATTGTGGATATAAGCGGTCAGTCATGCTTTTCCTGCCCACCAGCTAACTGGACATACACGCCACCGGCGAGGCCAGAAATGTCCGAGTGAGTGGATCTAGTTGAAATTGGGTGGACGTCTGTTCGCTGCCTATTCTCAATTTTTTGGTTAAAGTTTTCCTTATATTTGTAGCCCGAGACCTATTTACTAGACATATCTGCTCATTTGCGAAGGCAGGCATGCAGGGAGATGAATAAAAGATGTGAATTACCGGTTTACTACTTACTGTTTACTATTGTTTGGACACTGGTGTTGTTATATGAAATTGTGCTGAATTATTTTTTATTTATTTATTTATTTTTGACAGTGTTCGTTTAGACGAGGAAATAAATACTGCAAGATAAAGCACTAGCAATGTTTTACACTCTGTAAAAATGATTTATCAAAGTTAATAATTATTAAATAATTTTTAATTAAATAATAATTGTACAATAAAATACTATTTTATGCTTTTTAGTTGAAATTATTTGTGAAATTTACTAGTAATTTCTGATTTTTTTTTTCAGTGCAAGAAGAATGTTGATAATGTACGTGATTATGATAAATATGAAAAAAAAAAATCTGCTAAAAAATATGAATATGATAAACTGATCCAAACTAAACACCATGTCAGATTTTATGGTGATATATATATATGTATATGTATATATATATATATATATATATATAATATTTTATAATATTTTTTTTTATTTATTTATATATATATATATATCTTTATTTATTGATTCGTTTGGTCTGTTACATTTTGACACATTTTCATTTTGAAATTTTGAAATTATAAATAATTTAAACTTATAAACTATAAACCGTCATACTAAAATTATTAATTTATATATATATATATATATATAGTTATATTTATTTATTGATACGTTTGGGCTGTTACTGTTTGACATTTTCATTTTGAAATTTTTTTAGAATTATAAATCATTATAAATTTTGCACATTCTCTTCAACTAAAATTCTTTTCAAAAAAAAAAAAAAAAAAATCGTTCAGAATAAATCAGACTAAAATCATTCAAAATACATTTATTTTTATATGTGTACATTTGATCGTACAGTTTGATGTTACATTTTGACACGTTTTCACTTTGAAATTTTGATATTATAAATTATTTAAAATTATAAACTATAAACTGTCACACTAAAATTATAATATATATATATATATATATATATATATATTACTGTTACTGTTTGACACAGTTTCATTTTTTAAAAAAAGTATAATTATAAATCATTATAAATTTTGCACATTCTTTTCAACTAAAATTCTTTTCAAAAATGAAAACAAAAAAATATTTCAGAATAAATCAGACTAAAATCATTCAAAATACATTTATTTTTATATGTGTACATTTGTTCATACAGGCTGGTATATTACATTTTCATTTTCAAATTTTGAAATTATAAATCATTTAAAATTATAAACTATAAACCATCATGCTAAAATTATAAATATATATATGCATGTGCATGTAAATTAATAGTTTAAGATGGCATTCCATTCCAAGCAATATTGATTTTTGTAAGGCCTTTATCAAAATGGCTCTTTTAACTACATATAATTCAAAGCTACAGCTGCCGTATTGCGCTTTATGATTTCTTACATTCATATAATCACAATATGCAGTCTTTTTGATATCAAGGCCATAGCCTTGTCCTGAAGAGTTTTCATTTTCTCATAATATAGCAAGCGAGACAAAAGCGGCCAAACCGAACACACTACCAATAATTCAGCTACTGTTCAAACACGCTACTCGTTTTTCAGAATAATTCAGTGCATTTTTCTTTTTCTGGGAACGTGCTTTAATTAGCATCATCATCATCATAATCAACCTTCCTAGTCTTTCTCCTTCATTAAACGGCGTGTTTAAGTAATGGTTTTGATGACCGCTTGATTAGCCGTGTTAAATGTAGTCGTTTGTATTTTCACAGAGTGCTGTTTGTTTTCTCACAAGGCCGTTTTTTTTCCGTGTATGAAGCTGTAATTCATTTTTACGTGTGGACTAATCTGTGTGGATGAAGCGCTTGGTGTTTTGCGCTCTCTCACCTCGGATGACACTAATGACTCGTCCCCGTGAGCCGAGAGAGCGGCACAAACCGCCGAGGACATGAGAGGCACATAATTATTACTTATTTCTGAATCGCCTGTTCCTGTTAATTTGTAAATGTGCTTTTTGCAAGCAAACTTGTCAGAATGTGTTCACGTGTCCCAGGCGACATCTTTCTATGTATGTCTACACGATTATGCTGTTACAGTCAGACTAAACATGTTTTCTTACTTCCTGTGTAAGTGCGGCTCAAGGCTCTGGCGGTGACACTGTAACAGTCGGCAGAAAAAAGTCTGACGGTTCAGGCTGTGGATGATTGTGGCTAACAAGACAGCAGTGGTCAAGTCCAATTTGTCAAGTTTTTTTCTTTTGCTTCCATGGCGTGGCAAGTTTGTTTTGGTCGATCAAACAAAACAACATCAGTCTGTCATCATTGTCAATATTATCATATTTGAGAGAAGTATTGAGAGCTGCGGTGCACAAAAAATGGTACAAATTAAAATGGTCCGATATTTCTGGACACGAGAGACACCAGAGGTTCATCTTTTATATCCAAAAAAAACAATTCTGTCATTTAATCATCCTCAAGTTGTTTTTAAACTTTCTGTTGAACACAGTAGAATATATTTTGAAGAATGTTGGTAACCAAACAGTTGTTGGTCCCCACTGCCTTCCATAGTGTTTATTTGTTTCCATACTATGTAAGGACCAACAACTGTTTGGTTACCAACATTCTTTAAAATATCTTATGTTTAACGGAAGAAAGAAAGTCATGCGGGTTTGGAACAACTCAAGGGTGAGTAAATGATGACAGGATTTTTTTTTTTTTTTTTTTTGGGTGAACTGTCCCTTTAACTAGCATAGTGCATGTAATTTGGTCTTGGAAGAATTGTTTGAGTTCATTTTGATGTCTTTGATTACTGATTGCAGATGTCTTTGGAACTGTGAGCACAGTTTGAGACGTTGTTGAGATCTAGAGGTGACACATGTGAGACGGCTTATTAATTATTCGCAGCTTATTAATATTTGAACAACTTTTGTCTGCCAAATCAAAGTCATGTGGTCAAACCAAAATGCCAAAACATGAAGGGAAAAAAGACGCCCCCTGCCCACCCTCATGACCGTGTGTCAAGGTCAGTGAGTTTCTTTAAATATCAGAAAATATTTTGTGTATTTTTTAATACATTGTTTTTATTTTGATGAATAAAGTAATATTTTTATACATTTTCAAAATAAAACATTATTTTTGGAAAATGAAATATATGTGTATGTGTATATATATAATTTTTTGTTGTTCTGGACAATCTTAATTATCTCAATTTGATCTCTTTTCAATTTTATTGAGACATTAACAGTGATCTCATTTGTGATTATTCTTTTCTCTATGGGACTACCGGACGGGAAGAGGCATCTCAAACCTGATAAACGTCTTTTCCGATTTTTGTTAGCGCGCAATGATTCATGCTCTTGGCAGCTTTATCCACCCTTAAAAGTCCCATGAGTCAGTTCCTTGTCAAAGGTGTTTGCAACATCTGACTACACAGGGAAGAGCACTGCATAGTGCTAATCCTATAGAAAAGATGAAATATGATGTTGCGCGCTGATCTATAGGGATTACTGTCCTCTAATTCTGAGGTAATCCCCTAAAGTGAATTCACTAATGACTTTAGCACCTTTTTCTCTGCTGGAGGGGAAAATGGGAAGAAAAGGCCATTGCTCAAAGGACTGTGTGTCCTCACACTGGATGTACTGATCACTAGGGTGACATCACTAGGGTTGGGAATCGTAAGAAGGGTTTGTAACTAGGGTTGGGAATCGTAAGAAGTTTTCCGGTTCTAGTTCTGCCTAATGATTCCAGTTTCTATTTTAATTATTGTTTTTTTATTAAAAATATTTTGGAAACCTAATGGACAGTACTCACATGAAGATATAACAATTTACAACAAAACGTTAAATGCACAACATGCACACCTTATGTTTAAATAGTCTATTTGCAGTTTAATATTCACAGACTCTAGTGCATATCGCTGTTTGATTATTTGCACAGCCATGCTTTTAATTTATTTATCTAAAATGTGACAAATTGTCACAATCCACATTATGCAGTCAGTTCCACTTTTTATTATTGGATTCCACCTGTTTTCCATGTCAAATCCATTTTTATGACTTGATTATGCCCATGTCTTCCACTTCGATTCCATTTTCATGACTGGATTCTGTACGTTTTCCACGTCGAATCCATTTTTATGACTGGATTCCGCCCTTGTCTTCCACTTCGATTCCATTTTTATGACTGGATTCTGTTCATGTTTTCCATATCAATTTAATTTTTATGACTGGATTCCGCCCATGTTTCCCACGTCGATTCCATTTTTATGACTGGATTCCGCCCATGTCTTCCACTTCGATTCCATTTTTATGACTGGATTCTGTTCGTGTTTTCCACATCAATTTCATTTTTATGAC
>JAHKKF010516206.1:10005-31654 GCA_019740295.1 Labeo calbasu
GAAAATATCTGTATTACTGTATTTTTAAGGCTTTTATATATTTATATAATATAATATAATATAATATAATATAATATAATATAATATAATATAATATAATATAATATAATATAATATACCATGAAATAGATGATGGGAAAGGCTGGACTATTTATTCATTTATTTTGATGTCTAATGCAATAGAGTCTAATATTGATTCAAGACACAAAAACATCAAAATATTAGGCTTTTTAACATAATTTTGAAACAATAGTTTTAACAAAAGGTTTATTGGACTATTAAGTTTTGTTTTTTTTATTGTGACATAAAAACATAAATAATAATAAATAAAAATATTTGTAGTACCGTAAGTTTAATGCAATAGAGAAAAATATTGAATTAGGAGTCAGAACACATTATAAAAAATACAAAAATATTAATAATATAATATAATACATGCCATGAAATTGATGATGAAAAAGGCTGGACTATTTATTTATTAGTTTTAATTCATTTTAATGCAATAGAGTCTAATATTGATTCAAGACACAAAAGGATCAAAATATTAGGCTTTTTAAACTCATTTTTAAAAATATTTTTAACAAAAAGTTTATTGGACTAATAAGATTAAACATCATATTTTCATATTTTGAATTTTTTTATTTGTATTTTGAAACTTTAGTACATGTTTTGTTTTGTCTTTTTTTAAATCTTATTTTGTCTTAAATGTTTATATAGTTTTATTAATTTTTTTCAGCTTTAGTTACTTTAGTGTAATTTTAATGTCAAGTTAAACTTTTTACATTTACTAAATGAAATAAAATTTAAGTTTAAGTTAATTTTACTTAAAATGAATAAAATTTTACTTTAAAGAATATTTAATTTTTTTTTTAAGGTTTACTTATTTTACTTATTTTTATTTTATTTTTTAATAGGTTCGAGGGAATGTTAGGGGGTCTGTCGAAAAGACAAAAACAGTAACAAAAACCTAAAATAATACAAATAATATTAAAGGAACTAAATAAATGAATTAAAAAAATTATATAATAATTAAAAAAAAATAACTATTTAAATAAATAAACAATATATCTCCCAGTACATTACTAATAATGAGTAAAAACGTGACATAATAGAAACAAAATATTTTATTTCATGCATATTTTAATATTAATTTTTCACAATATAAATTTGGTCTTTTGTTACTATAGTATTTTTGGAGATACCCTTGAGTTACTATGTAAATACCATGGTATGGTTATCTGATACTATCTAAATGCTGGGTCAAATAAACAGTCTTTCACGTTGCCATTTCTCAGGCTTTTGCACAATGTATCCACACCATATCACTATTAAGCATTCAAAGTGGCCGTTTCGATAAGAATAGTATAATTAGTTATGAATGAATGTACAGAGATAGTAAATATTAAATGACTGAAGTGTAACGGGATGGACCTAGCAAACGTAATTAAGGGCAAACTCTGAGTTTCATAATAGAATATGTTTACGCTCGAATTTATCAAACGTTTCAGAAATATGATTTACTAAAATAATTTAAACAGTTATGAATGACTGGTGTAAATGCGGAAGACCTGAGCTAACGTAGTAGCTGTACGTTAGCTAGCTAATGCACGATTTACCACACAATTCATAATACCTGCGAAAACAAACACTCATATGCACGCTTCATTAACAAATGAATGTAATAATTGCGTATAAATGATACATTCCTAATATTACAAGCTATAGTAAAACACATATGTCACGATACCTGACACAACGAGCGCTTCATTTGGTCCAACAGTCAGACAGCAACCCATACTTGCATTTAATACCAAACAATAATCCTTTCGCGTGTATTCCTATATGTTTAATAAAAAGCGTTTATTTAGCAGCTTTTTAACTCGGAAAATGAACAGATCTCCACCCTAGTGAGAGAATAAATGTTTGTCAACACAGGCGACCCTACCCACCACAGGAAGGAAGAGTGGTACGTGATACTGTACGGCTGTGTTCTCAAACCTAGCGAGTTCCCTAATTAGACTGCACTTATGGCGCCTATGACGGCCAAAAATACTGTCTAGGTAGGGAGTTCACTAGGATTTAAGACAGATTCAGTGTTGTCATGATTACTGTAAATACATGACAGTATTCATGTCTGCGCAATATGTGCTTTTTATTGATGAGCTGCATGAATATAATCAACGTGTTGTTCACGTGATATTATGTTTTATTAGTTTTTAAATGTTTATTCCCATTTTGTCGCCATTCATTTTTTAATTTTAGTGGCATCAGGGGTAGATTTTATGCCTTTATATATTTTACGATTAAGAAAGAAAGACTTACCGGTACTATCGTGCACGAATGGTATCAGATGGTAAGACCATTATACTTATTTTAGTATATATCATGAAATTGATGATGGAAAAGGCTCTATTATTTTTTTTATTGCAATAGAGTCAAATATTGAGTCAAGACACATTTTGTTTTGCATTGTGACATAAAAAAATAAAATAAAAAATATTTGTATTACTGTTTTTTGAATGCAGTCGATTTGATTAGAATATTGAATTAGAGGTCAGGACACATTATAACAAAAATAAGAAAAATGATGTCCTGCTGATGGAAAGGACTGGACTATTTATTTATTTATTTATTTATATTACTTTTTAATGAAATAGAGTCAAATATTGAGTCAAGACATAAAGATATCAAAATATTAGGCTTTTTAAAATAATTGAAAATAAATTTTTAGTACTTTATTTTCTATGCAAGTAAAAATTTAATTAAGAGTCAGGACACATTCTAACAAAAATACAGAAAAACTAATAATATAATATAATATAATATAATATAATATAATATAATATAATATAATAAATACCATGAAACTGATGATGAAAAAGGCTGGACTATTTATTTATTTATTTGTTTAGATACATTTTTAATGCAATAGAGTCAAGTATTAAGTCAAGACACAAAAATATCAAAATATTGGGCTTTTTCAAATAATTTTTAACAAAAAGTTTAGTGGACTTTTAAGTTGTTTTTTTATTATTTTGCATTGTGACAAAAATAAAATAAATTTGTTGTACTGCATTTTAATGCAATAGAGTAAAATATTGAATTAGAAGTCAGGACACATTATAACAAAAAATAATATAATATAATTAATATAATATAATTTATAATATAATATAATATAATATAATGTAATACAATATAATAATTAGGGTAAAATGTAAGCCAGTGTAATTCCCATTCAGTAGGTGGCGCGTTGAACCCAAGTTACCTTCGCGTTTCCTCGACCTCCGCGAGGAAGACACGTGGGAAAAGCGTAATGCGCATGCGCGGATATAGGCTGCAGCAGTGGGCACTGGGCAGCAGCAGTGACTAGACAAGCGCTTTATCGACACAAGCAGAGCACAGGTGCCGAATAACCAAGCAAAATGCTTTTTTAAACAATCGCACGTCTCATCCCGAAGCCAGAGAGTAAGTTTCGCTTTCGACACCTCCCATCTGATGATTTGAATGCTGTTTTAAGAAGCTGTGAGATGAAAGCCGGGCAGTGGCTCGCACAAAGAAGACACAGGCTATATGCTAGTGCTTGTAGCAAGTGTAGAAGCAGAGGTACCAAGACAGGCTGAGATCTCATTCTGATCACCTTTTAGATCGGTTGGTAGTTTGCTGGGGGTTAAACGAGCACGACAACCTGATACATCTTATCTAGAGGGCAGATGTGTGCTACAGTGACCCTAAATTGTGTAAGTGTGTCTGTGTTGTTCTGAGATCATTGTAATGCATGTAGCTTCTGGCTAAGCAAACTTTGGTGGCTAGCTGATGTATTATAGGGTGGATGAATGGCAACCACAACTTGTACTTTAAACTCAAAGTGCTTCGGTTTTATGCTTTGCTAATTGTGTTTGCTATTCCACAACGTAGCTCAGCTCTTCCAAAGCTCCTGTTGTTTTTAATTAAGACCGTAAATGTGTGTCAGCTTAAATGTAAGCCAGAAATACTGCTTGGCTGTACAGTATTTGCTTGTAGAGTTTAGATATTGAACTCAGTTCAAAGGTTTTATTTCTAGAGCACCACCTAAATAAACAACTCCCCCTATCCAGTGGTCCATTTTGGGGATGATATAACAGGGCGTACATGGGTCATCGTTGATTTTAAATGAATCCAGGATGTTTTAGGCATTGTGAGCCTCAGCTTTAGCTGATAACACATTCTCTTAAGTGTAAAATTAAAAGCAGCTCCCTGATGAAAATAGCTGGGGGTTGGGTGTGCAGAACATGTCAGGCTCTGTCTCGACTGCACTTTTTGACACCTGCACATCTCAGATTGGAGGAGTCAGCTGGGAGCATGTGGCCTGTGGTCGTGTTGCCGCATCCCCTGCCGTGCCCCTGGGCACCTGCCAGGCAGACGGGAGAATGCGTTTGCATCGCACTCCTGACACTCAAACTGCAGGGTGTGCACCGTGGGCCCTGACACCAGCTGTTTCAGAGAGCTATTTAAAAAGGTCATGCTTGAATACATGATATTTAAATAAATGGCTACAATGAGGCAATTACAGAGATCTATAGCTACAGCGTTTGATGGATGTTCAGGTGAATTAGCAAGGGTAGGGCCTGCTATTGCCGTTTTCTTGTGGCCGGCTGTAAATCATGTCATGTGTTGACTAGCACACTCGATATTACTTAGCTTCTGCGTGCTGGTTTTCAATCTGCAGGTCTTTTAATCTAAGACGTTTTGATTATTGCTTCTGCTGCTGCTGCTGCGTTGCAGCAAACCACCACTAATTAAACTAGAAATTTCCATGTAATAATTTATTACTCTCATTAAGTCCCATTGCACAGTGTGTTCCATTCAACCTACATCTACACGTAAAATTGGATCTCTTTAATGACGCCCTCAGAGGAGAAAATAGACAATGTTTCTTTTTTTACACCGTGTATTTTAAGAGACCAATGATGTGAGTCCGTTTTTGTTCCTGACGTGACTGTTTCCTTTGCAGTGTGATGAGGAGTGAGAGTCCAATGTTGCATTAGTCTCATTGTGACATGCTGGCCTGTCTGCCGGTATCAAACCCCTCCCTCCAGCTTCTCTCGCACACGCAGATGAACACTGGACTTCAGAAATGTAAGCGCCCGTAAACCGAGCTTTGTTCTGATTATGCCGCATGCACGTTTGACCTAGTTTGTTTCTTTGTTAGTGAAACTTGCTCTGCCTTTTGACCCTGGTCTGTCAGAGCCCTGATAAGATCATATGTGACACTGGATCACAAAACCAGTCATAAGGGTCAATTTTTTTGAAATTGATGAATAAAATAAGCTATCTATTGATGTACGGTTTGTTAGGATAGGACAATATTTGGCCGAGATACAACTATTTGAAAATCTGGAATCTGAGGGTGCAAAAAAATTGAAAAAATCGCCTTTAAAGTTATACAGGTTCTTAGCAATGCATATTACTAATCAAATATTAAGTTTTGATATATTTATGGTAGGAAATTTACAAAGTATCTTCATGGAACATGATCTTACTTAAGGGAGAAGTTCAATTCCAGAACAAAAATTTTCAAATAATTTACTCACTCCCTTGTTGTCCAAAATGTTCATGTCTTTCTTTTTTTCAGTCGTAAAAAATTGTTTCATGAGGTAAACATTTCAGGAATGTTATCCATTTAGTAGACTTCTATGGTGCCCCTGAGTTTGAACTTCCAAAATGCAGTTTAAATGCAGCTTCTCTGTGTAATCTGGGTCAATACAGTTAAGGTATGTCGAAAAACTCCCATCTCTTTTTCTCCTCCAACTTTAAAATCATCCTACATCGCTGTTTTGCCTTTTTTGTAAAGGGTGTTTGACCCTCTTTGCACGTTCACTTTGTAAACACTGGGTCGGTACTTCTGCAGCCATGTAGGACGATTTTGAAGTTGGAGGAGAAAATGAGATGGGAGTTTTTCGACATGCCCTAACTGTATTGACCCGGATTACACAAGAATTCGTATGCGCAAGAGTTCACATAGACGAGGTGAGCATTTGAGGTTAAAAAGTATATAAATTGTACTATTGCTACAAACATACCTGTGCTACTTATGACTGGTTTTGTGGTCCAGGGTTACGTACGAGAGCCACGTTTCTTGCATTCCCCTTCACTTTTGGCCTTGTCTTGCTCACAGGGGACACTACACAGAGGATGAGATCAGCACACTATCCTACCCCAGCGGAATTGGATGCCTATGCTAAGAAAGTTGCCAATAACCCACTGACTATAAAAATCTTCCCCAATAGCGTGAAAGTACCTCAGAGGAAGCATATTCGCCGCACCGTCAACGGTCTTGACACCTCCAGCCAGCGCTACAGCCCCTACCCACCTCAGGTCAACACCCGGACGGGCCTCTTGGCCATCGTCAAAGTCCCGGTCAAAGGGATCCTCAAGGACATCGAAGGCGGCCGAGCCCGTTTTCTCCCTAAGCTCATCATGAACCCGCACAGTGGGCTTTACGCCAATCCCAGCACTTTAAACGTTCCTCACACTGTTCCCCACCTTCAGACTCCTTTAGGCCAGAAGAGTCTCGCTCACTCTCAGGCCTTGCAGGCCCACCCGCAGTCCCTGCAGCAGAAGAGCAGTTTACAACCACACCAGGAGGCTTTACATCAGAGCCAGGCTCACCAACCGCCAGTACCGCACCACGCCCTAAACCACCAACAGACTCTCATGCAGCAGCAGCCGCCGCAGTTGCCTGGTCCGCAAGGACTCCGGCATCTTCCGGACATGGCACAATCGGTGAGCCTGCAGCACTCCCAGGGCTTCTCCCAATCCCAGACCTCTTGCGCCGGGCCTCCGGCTCAGGGGGTCTTACAGCCCCCTCTGGCAGGCTTACAGATGCCACGCAAGCTGCCCGACGCCGACGCCCCTCCCAATGTGACTGTGTCTACCTCAACCATCCCGCTGTCCATGGCTGCCAGCCTGCACCAGAACCGGCCCAGTGACCTAAGCAGCATCGTCAATCAGATCAACCAGTTCTGCCAGGCTCGGGCTGGCATGGGCTCTACCTCCATGTGCGAAGGACAGATCGCCAACCCCAGTCCCATCAGCCGCAACCAGCTCATCAATGCGAGCTCTAGGGTGTGCACCCATCCCAGCGTGGGTCCTCCGCCTTCTTGCATCCTTGGCAACTCTGACAAGGTTGGTCCTGCTCCTGACCTCTCTGCCATGAACAGGATGCCTCTTTACCACAGTGACATGAAGCAGCAGCATTCCCAGCCACAGCAACAACGTCAGCAGGGCCCTTGGGGCCAACACCAGTTGGCGCACCTTCAGCACCTTCCGGAGGGCAAGAATCTCCCTAGAGAGGGTCTAGGATTCCTCACCAAGAACATGGGCTACCCGCAGGAGGTGTGCATGGTGCAGCCCTTCAACTTGAAGCCCTCTACTGATAAACCAACGCCATCTCCTCCGGTCAACGGGATTCCCATGAGCTACACTAACGGCCACTACATGCAGCCTCCCTGGAACAACATCCTGCCCACGCCAAACAGTGACAGCTCAGGGTCTCAAGACCTGGTGGGGCCGTTCCACGGGGGCCTCTCAGGGGCCTCCATAGACTGCACCCCCGGAGCACAGTACAGGACCGGGGCAGCCATTTCCAGCCAGTCGAACCTGATGCAGACCATGGAGTACATGGGCGGCGACTTCCAGGCGCCCTGCTTCCGAGCGCAGAATCCTGGCACGATGGCTAAGATGCATAGAGCCTCAGTCAGCAGGGCCACAGATTCAGGTGATAGTAGAAATGTGCACATCCACCACCCAGGGTACAGATGAGCTGCGGCCAGTCAGTGTTAGTTTGAGCGCAAGGAAAGAATTCCCCCCTCTTCCCGTTTTGTCTTGCAAGTGATCTACTGAATGTTTCCTGTACAATGATTTACGTGGCTACCACAAAGCTGAACCCCCATGTGCCACTTGGATTTTTTTTTTTTTTTACTTTTAGTAGTTCTTAAATGAGTAGCTTTTGGAAAACACTGTAGGCATTTATTTATTTTAGTTTTTTAATTATTCCAGAAAACAGCCATAACTGCTTCAGTTTATGAGATCAGCACTGTTTTTTCTCCATTCCTATCTGGTCTATGTTACCCAAATGAAAAATGTACCACACAACACGCATGTATCCGCTTTCTCTTGTTGATTAGCAAAAGTCCATTATTTAAAAAGCAGAGAAGACATTCTCAGCAAACGCCATTTGTTTGTAGTTTAGGCCTACTTGAGATTTGAAGTACTAACTCGATGAAGACATTTAAGGGGTGCCATGAAACTGAAATATTTGGCTGTTCCATCTAAGCTAACAGCTTGTACAATGTATAGAGGTTGATTTTATTTTTGTTCCTCTCAATGTTTACATATTGTGCTTTTTGTAACTAATTCTGAATCGATATGAAAGTGCAAACTGATACTGGGATATGCACATATGACAAGACTGTTTCTTTTCCAGACTGTTGAACACGAATCAGGTTAAAGTCTTAGATGGAGATGTTACACTAGGGCTGAGTCAAGCCACATTGTGTACAATGTTAATCCTTCCCTTGAAGTGTCAGCTAATGCACTATCCTTTTTATTCCCCCTTTTTTTTTCTCCTCAACTATCCTATTAGATTTCAGTTTAAATGGAGACTGCTGTAGACTGAAATTGCTTCGGGACTTGTGCTGTGCCCTAATTGCATAGCTTAGGGTTTTATTTTGTCTTTCAACTTAATTGTTACTACTTGAATCTCATTGGAAAGAGACGGTAACGGCAGGCTTCGACTCACTACAGGACCGACCCAAAGCTACCTTTGGGAGGAGCGTCATCATCCGCTCGCACGTTAGTTCGTCGTTAATGGAAAGACGTCCTTGACCATAATTGGATGACGGAAGTGTGTTGATGTAAGCGCAATATAAATGAGCACCACGGGCTAGCCTGTGGCTTTACTGCTGTGCTACTGTAACTGAGAGGTGTGATTAGCCGGTGTGAATGCTGTGTGTCGGGGCGGATTGGCTCCCTGCTTTTGCTCCATCATTAACACCATACCGCTCTTCCCTGGCGGGATCACTTCCATCTCCGTCACACGCTGTTGTGTCAGCTGAAGCCTGCCACTGCATTTTCCACCCACCTTAGGCACTTGATGTGTCATGTCGGTCTTATCTAAAATAGCTGAAATGCACCGCCGGTGACAGTCTAGGTCTGTTCGACGGGAAATAACCTAAACAAAAGACGCATTTTAAGTTCTGTGAATTCCATCCCGTGCTCCACGGTTTAACTCCCATGGAGAGTTTCTCTCTTTCTCAGGTCTACCTGTGCCTCTTCTCACATTCTCCCTTGACTTTTACGTCGAATGAGTCTCTCCACTTTTATCAGGGCAGGCCATCTGGCAGTGGAGCATGGGTATTGTCAGACTTTGGTGGAGCAACTGCAGACGAGCGAATGGGTGGAGCCGTGACACCCAGTATCATAACCTCCCTGTTTGCCCCTCAGAAGCCTTAAATATTTGATCCTTGAACTGTCCTTGACTATAGGCATGGTGTAGAATATAAATTAATGATATTTAGTTAATTTGTTTTTGTGAAACCATCAATCGGGGGAGCGAACTCCCGAAAGGAAGAGTTTTTTTTTTTGTTTTTTGTTTAAGTATTTAGCAATGTATGTGTAGTACTGGGCTGTAACACCACATCATGTTATGTTTCCCACACTAGCATCTTTATTTGCTCTGTTTACCATTGCAGCAGTTTCCTCGAATTTGGAAACGAGAGCTCGACTAAAAGGTTTGCGTCCAGGCCTAGTTTAAGCTTTCACGTTAGGATACGTTGCCCATGAAGCTGCTATTTTATTCTGACTACAAAAAAGTTATTTCTTATAAATGTTGTGAGGATAGAGTTAAGATCTAATTTATATTATGCCTTTTTTTGCAATGCAATATTGTTAGTAGATTGAGCGTCGGCAGACGTAATAAGTTATTCCATTTGCCTGTCGACCGTGTCATTGTAAAGCTTGAACGTTTAGACTTCCTGTATTTCTTTCGATCCTCTTTTCATGCCTTGTTACAGCTCAAGAGTACAAAGTCAGGTTACTCTTTTAATAGTTACTATCTCTATGTGAAGTGCCTCCTCTGGGCTGATGTGGACCGTGTGTATGTGACCGTTGGGATGGAAAGTGGACCGGCGCTAGTGCGCATTCCGTCGAAGTCGTGCACCGCTCACGAACGGGGGACCGAGCTACTTTAAAAAAAAAAAAAAAAAAACTACTGATATCGTTCAGAAAAAGAAAAAAAACGAACACCGTGTGCTGCTGCAGGTGCAAGATCTGTTCGGATGTGAATAGTTGCTGCTGAATCACTAGTTTAGGTGGCGCGAGCTACGCTGCTGAACTCCCTAGTGTCCTTGAAACATTCGAAGGAATGCTCTGGAAAGTTCTTTGTCTTTTGGAGCACATGCACTCCTGCCCCCATCACCCCCCTCCCTTCTCTCCCACATCCCCCCCCCCTTCCCCAAAACAACACAATGGCAGTTTTGGACTACAGGAGTGTGTGTTAGGAGTTGAGTGTGTCTCATCTTGTTCCACCAAAGAACAAAATGTCACTTGAATGGTAGCAGTGCGCACCTGTTTTTGTGTAACCGAAAACTGTCATTCCAGATACACATTTTTTCAGGAACGTGTTGCACAAACATTCCCCTCTAACCAAAATAAAGTTTGACTTGCATTTGCAAAGTGCGTCGTGTCTGCTTTTGTCTTCTTCTACAGTTGAATGTTTCTCTGATTCCTGTGTACTGTAACCAAACTGGTTATATGAGATTTATTTGGTAAGTAATCATTTTGGATAAATAAGACAAAAATTTCAGACACCTATGTTTAAGTGCAATCTCCTGTCATTTCTTAATGTGTAACTTTATAAAATTAAAGGGTTACTCCACCCCAAAATGAACATTTTGTCATTGATCACCATGTCGTTTCAGACCCGTAAAAGCTTTGTTCGTCTTCAGAACACAAATTAAAATATTTTTGATGCATTCTGACCCTCCCATAGACAGCAATGTAATTAACACGATCAACGTCCAGAAACGTAGCAAGGAAATCGGTAAAATAAACCATGTGACATCAGGGGTTCAACTGTAATTTTACGAAGCTACGAGAAAAGTTTTTGTACACAAAGGGTGGTTGAATCCCTGATGTCATATGGAATATTTTAGCGATCTCCTTGCTACGTTTCTGGACTTTGATCGTGTTAATTACTTCGCTGTCTATGGGAGGGTCAGAATGCATCAACAATATCTTAATTTGTGTTCTGAAGACGAACAAACCTTTTACAGGTTTGGAATGACATGGGGGTAGATGATTAATGACAATTTTCATTTTGGGGTGGAGTAACCATTTAAGGTTGAACTACTGTCACACGGACTATTTTAATAATATCCTTACTACCTTTCTAATCCTTAAATGTGATGGTTGCATTGCTGTCTATGCAGGGTCAGAAAGCTCTCAGATCTCATCAAAAATATCTTAATTTGTGTTCTGAAGATGAACGAAGGTCTTATGGGTTTGGAGCAGAGGTTGCGTTAGACTTTAACATTGTCCGTCATTTTGACGGACAGGGTCATAAAAATTCCGTCATAATCTATTATTACCTGTCAAATATAAAAACACATTTGTTTAAATCTTTGTTCACATTTTCATTTTTAATCATGAAACTACAGGACAATATAGGCTTGTGCATTTATTTTGAAGAGAACAGATGAACAGAGACTGCGTCACTTTTCATGTTCAACACCACACCCTGCAGTGACAGCGTAGAACACTAACTACAGCAAAATATGCTGTTTTCAGTTGATCAATGAACAGTACATAGTGTGCCTCCCATCCAATAAATCGCAATAGGCTAAGCTTTGTGCTTTGTTAATTTTGATATGAAAGAAAGTCAAATTCTGTCAATTTCATTAGGAAACTCAAGCAATAAATACCGTTTTGGCGCTCTCTAATGTGGCGTGAAAGATCACTAACTGGATACTCACCTGTGCATATTCAAATGCATAGCAAAAGATTTGTGACGGTTTCCTTTTTGTTCTGGATCCAGTGCTCTGCTGCTATACTGGAGCGCACTCACTACTACAAACTGGACAGGGGTGGGAATTACAGTTACTAGTAGATCCCCCTTAGTGTAATCTGTCAAAGTGACAGACGGCCTTCAGATTTTTCCGTCACTGAAAAAATTACGTAAATGATGGACAATTTTCGGTTAATGCAACCTCTGGTTTGGAACGACATGAGGGTGAGTAATTAATGACAGCATTTTCATTTTTAGGTGAACTAACCCTTTAAAATGTCTTTAACTTATAATCAGTACAGGTAATGTCAAACAATTATTATTGTTTGTATCCATCTTATTCTTTAACACGGGAGTAAGCCTATGTGTGAGACTTCCAGTTAATTTGCTGGAAATAACAGGATAATAACAAGAAAAATAACAAGAAGCAGTAAACAGTAAAACTGTCTACAAACCAGTGTGCTCATAATTGAAATAATACATTAAAATTTGCAATATAAAGCAGCAAAACGTGCTGTTTTGTACAGCTAAAAATAGCTGGATGTGGATGAGACTTGGAAGCCACACCCATAAAATTTACAAATGGCCGCACCCACTTAGGAAGAAAAAGGTGGAGGGAATTAACTCATTATTCTACCTCTTAGATTGCGTTATTAATGTCTACACCTACCCCAACCCTAGACTTAGCCCACTATAATACAAAAACAGTATTTTTTGTTGTACAGTGTGACAAAAATAACGTTAGATTGATGTGCGCATGCTCAGTAGCCAGAGCTGTCTCCCTTCTAGCCTTTACCATAAATGCTTGCCAAGGATTAACAGTAAATTCCGGTCCTCGGATTCGATTGGCTGAGCGGTGTTAGTCCATCAGTGCTGGGACCTTTCACTATTTGTATCACTGCGCAATGCCGTTTCAAACAGATTGTCAGTTGGTTAATTAGTACTGACTCTTCCTGCAGTTAACATTACCGAGTCGACATGCTAAGTAAGTGGCAAGAAGTGACTGTATTTCTCAATAAATCAACAAATTAATAGTTCTACTATTAAGGCAAACTCCTGTATTCAATGAATCGGTCACTCAAATGATTCGTTCAGCATAAGTGTGTGTTGCACAACGTTAATTCGTATGTCTCTGTTTGGAACTATTTTCGTTGGTGGAACAATAATAGACAAAGTAACTGGCAATATTTATTCTAACTTATTTAGTATAAACAATATCACGCGCAATTGTGCTTTTTGTCTGAATGACAAGGCTGTGATTGCAACACTGAAGATAGGCTATATATTTAGGTTAACCTATATTGAGGAATACTGAGTACAGGTGGTTTTAAGGTTGGTAAGGGAGAATGTCATGCCGTAATTTTGACAGAATAACGAGCAATTTATATATAAAATGATGTATGCGAGTTAAGAATATCCTTAATAGACTCTCTGTTTCACTTTAGATAGGAAATGAATGCTTTTAAACACTAATGCATGAGTGATTTCAGTGTTCCCCAACTGTCAGATGAAGATAAATTGCATCTGCATATGTAAACACTCAATCTGTCATTCATTTCCAGTGGTGTTTATTAAACCTGTGTAAGTGCAGATACGTCAGTGTGTTATTTAGTGTTCTTGGTTGATCTTGTCAAAGGGGTTTAAAAGTGTCTACCATGTGTAGAGAAAAACACTTTATTTTTACATGGATTACCACCCACAGATTTGGCACTTGCGTCGGAGCTCAGTTAACCTCAGGGCATTTATGTGACACAGCTCTAATTGGCTTTGTACAAAACTGTGCCATGATGCCATCTTCAAAGAATACAGGAGTTAACCGAGGATACTCGATCTTTTGCCAAACTCTATGGATGGGCAGGTGGTGGGTTTGGAGCCACTAAAGCTCTTAGTCCCGACAGGTTCTAATGGTGAAATATAATATAGGCTATACACAATGTTATACTTTTTTATAGAGAATAAGAATGACTTGACAAATCGAGAGTGAAGTTGTTTTCAGTTTTGTGTTAGTACGACCTCTTCTGGTAATTTTGGGTCGTTACAACTAACTCATACTGTAAATGTTTTTACGCAAGTCATTTTAAGGATACGTGAAGAAGTTTAGGCTACTGAATTTAATAAAATCTGGTGTGGCAGTAGTGATTAGGAAAGCCCTACTAGTCATCATACAGCAACAAATTCATTGTAGTATCGAGTATTTGTAAATTTTACGGGTCTGGCTTCCGGCCTCATCTGCGTCCACTATTTTTAGCTGTACAAAATAGATCGTTTTGCGGCTTGATATTGCAAATTGGTGTGTTTTACCATATTATTTTAATGTATTATCTTATTTTTGAGCAGACTGGTTTGTAATGCAAACAGTTTTAGTGTTTACTGCGTGTTGTTATTGTTCTCGTTATTTCTCTATAGCGGTTAATGAGTCTCACCCATAGGCTTCCTTCCGCGTTGAAAAAAAAATCTAAAGAGGAGAGATATAAAAAAAAAAGAGTCAAACATGATTAATCCATTGAATCCATTTAATGTCTTAAATCATATACTAATATAATTGACTTAATTATATATTTGCCCCTATGAAGTTAATGTAATACATGAATTGAGTCATTTCAGTCTTATATGATTTCTGTCTGAAGTCCATGCTGACAGACTAAGCATTCCTCTAAAATTAGTTCTTAAGAACCAGCAATTCCCTCATTTGCAATACATGGCAGGATCGTATCTCATGGAGCAAACTTAGCATTGAGATATTTCCACAGAGGCAATGAAAAACAATAACGTTTACTAAACTTCATCATTTTTGCTGATGTATATGGAGATTTTCTCATTACTATTATTGTTTCATAAACTGAATTTTCTCCTCAGACCCTCTGGAATTTCTCTGTCATTCCTAAAGGAGGTATAAAATAAATGTGAATAATACTTGCAGTTTAGTTTTTCAGTATGTAATGACATGCGACATGACAGAATCATAGATAATGCATTACTTGAATTCTGTTTATTCTTACATCAAATTATACAGCACAGTAGGATTTCTAGCAAACATGCTTCTGTTACATACGTTGTCATTCTCTCAAGCTTCGACTCTGTGTGAGCACTCCTCTTCTTCATCATGTACAGTAGCATAATGTCACAGATGTAAGAACCCTTTGGGAAAAACAAACTTGTTATATACAGTACATTAAAAATATGTATGATGTATGTATGATGTATGTATATGAATATTTACATACGTACAGCAGTCATTATAGTCAGAGCAGAGGCTATGTTGATAATCGTAGGAATAATACTAAATTTTCTTGCCTGGAAAAGACTCAAATATACATATATTAAAAGCATGTACTATATCACCTGTGCATTGATGTCTTTAGCATTTCAGTCACATACCGATCCAAATACCATGATGTCTAAATGAATTCCATACACTTTGTAAAGTGTTCTTTGCCTCTGTCCTGCAGCATCAGTGGAATAGCGAGCAAATCTGAGAAGACAGTTGCCGATTCTGAGCATAACAGCATTTTGTGTCAAATTAACCAAATACAGTGGCATGCTAAAGTTTGGGAACCCCTTGCAGAATCTGTGAAAATGTGAATAATTTTAACAAAATAAGAGAGATCATACAAAATAAATGTTATTTTTTATTTAGTACTGTCCTGAGTACGATATTTTACATAAAAGATGTTTACATATAGTCCACAAGACAAAAAAATAGCTGACAAAATAACCCCCTTCAAAAGTTTGGGAACCCTTGGTTCTTAATACTGGGTTGCCTGAAAGATCTACGATCTTTGTTTTTGTTTTGTTTTGTGATAGTTGTTAATGAGTCCCTTGTTTGTTCTGAACAGTTAAACTGAGCACTGTACTTCAGAAAAACCTCCAGCACCTGCAGATTCTTTGGTTTTCTGCATCTTTTGCATATTTGAACCCTTTCCAGCAGTGACTGTATGATTTTGAGATCCATCTTTTCACACTGAGGACAACTGAGGGACTCAAACACAACTATCAAAAAACATTCAAACATTCACTGATGCTCCAGATGGAAAGACGATGCATTAAGAGCTGGGGGGTGAAAACTTTTGAACAGGATGAAGTTGTCCAAATTTTCATTATCTTGTTGAAATATTTTTTTTTTCATTTAGTACTGCCCTTCGGAAGCAACAGAAGATACTTGCATGTTTCCCGGATGACAAATTAAGTACAATTTACCTTGATCTTTAAATGCAAAAGTTTTCACCCCCCACGTTTCCATCTAGAGAATCAGTGAATGTCCTCAGTGTAAAAACATGGATCTCAAAATCATACAGTCACTGCTGGAAAGAATCTGCAGGACCTTAGGGTTTTTCTGAAGAACAGCAGGCAGTTTTAACTGTTCAGGATAAACAAGGGACTCATGAACAACTATCACTAAACAAAAAAACGTAGATCATCCAGTTACTACACACAGTATTAAGAACCAAGGGTTCCCAAACTTTTGAAGGGGGTTATTTTAATAATTTAATAATAATTTTACCCAGGAGAGTACTAAATAAAAAATAACATGCATTTTGTATGATCTCGCTTATTTTTAAAATTATTCACAGATTCTGAAAGGGGTTCCCAAACTGTCGCATGCAACTGTATTAGAAATTTCCCCTGCTCAAAATTTTTGATTTTGTTAGCATTTTTTTTCCAAAGAAAGACATAAATAGTGATGAAAGCCTAAATATTCAAAGCTATTCATAAATATTTACTGAGTAATCCACTATTTTGTAGAGCCAGTTTTCACCTGAGATTTGGAGCCAAATTATAGGGGGAAAAGACTATTTTGGAACACAGACATGCAACTGTTTTATAGAGGGAAACAAGATACAGTTCTAGTTTCAACATTATTGCAAAGTGCAAAGTGAATGCAAAGTGACCCACATGCATTTTTTGACTATTGAAAATGTACAATTTAACAATTTACTACTCAAGGAGTCACACTGCGATCCCTATATCTCTATAACTGAACCATATTGGAACAAAAAGGAAAATTACCCCATGATTTACTCACCCCCAAGCCATTCTAGATGTATATCTAGATGTATGTGCTTTATAATGGCAGTGAATGGCTGTTCACTATTCACTACCATTATAACGCTTTTTAATATGACTCTGATTGTATTCTTTTGAATTAATGAATAAATAAATATCAATAAAACAAAAAAAATGAGCACTCAGAATGATTTTGACTAGTATAAAAGCAGTGTGAACGTACCTGAAGCTAAATCCGACTGTTTCTGACGAGTTGCCCAGACGTACAAAGCTGTAGTTAGGTCGACAATCGGAGTATTTATCAAGGTCGCAGCGCCACTCAACCAGAACCCCAATAGAACCACCCTGGTTATAAAAATATCAAAATAATAGATTCAGTATAATATGAATGAAATGTTTGTTAAATTAAATGTTGCAATGCATTCACTATTCTCACATGGAGAGCCATGTCTTCAAAGCTTTGTCCAGTTTTGTTCACAATATCTCCCAGCCGAAATATAGGACAGTACGGGTGAACAGTTTTATTATACAAGCAGTTCTTTAAATACGATCTTCTGTTTTCCTTTGGAACATTTGATCTGTGAAGGAAAATAACATTTGAGATAACTGAATGATCATACAGTAAATTGTTTTATAGTAAAGTTTTGTCTGCTTTTTAATTAGCATAAAAGCAGACAGGATTTGTACTCATTACCAATAGATGCATCAGAGTGAATATCTTACGTTGAGAAGTTAAACAGGGAAAATCTGATGAAGTTTCTTATGTACAAGGTGAAGTTTTCAGCTTGTCTTACAACAGTGGCTGACCTGGAAAAAAAAGTTTTAAAAAAATACTTTTTATTTTAAACTAGATATTGACCATGTTCAATTGTATACTCTGAGGTGGGAATAACACTGTCTAGGATGAACATTGCAACTGTACTTTAAAGAGTGAGAGAAAATATTCTTACTCTGGATCACTGCGTGTTTCGATGGGACACCAGCCATATATTTCACAAGTGCCATTGTCTGTTTTCAAACAAATGCCAGTTTTAATTCCTAAGAAGGACGAAACCATTTAGTAGGTTTTGCATATTTATAAACAACAAAATTACGGATGGCAAATATTTATTATGCAGCGTGGTTTTATTATCGTAGCATGATACATAACTCATTATCAGCTTACTTTTTGAAAAAATAAACAGTTTTAAATAATACCGTTTCCAGCCCTAACAGCCTCTCCCACTGTGCATTCTTCATCCTTAGAGCATGTGTTATGTGGTATTGAGGGGTTCTAAAAAAGACACCACGAGATAAAAAATGTAGGGCTGTCAAACGATTAATCGCGATTAATCGCATACAAAATAAAAGTTTGAGTTTGCCTAATATATGTGTGTGTACTGTGCGTAATTATTATGTATATATAAATACACACAAATTAATGTATATATTTAAGAGAAATATGTTATTTATGTACAAAATATTTGCATTTATATATATATATAATATAAATTATATAAAATTATAATAAATACATATACTTGTAAATATTTCTTAAATATATACATGAATGTGTTTTTATTTATATATACATAATAATTACACAGTACTCACACATATTAGGCAAACTCAAACTTTTATTTTGTATGCGATTAATCGCGATTAATCGTTTGACAGCCCTAAAAAATTACAATGGCAGACAAGACTTTTTGTCTTACAATTCAAACTTACTTTCCTCACTATTTTGTTAATTTTCTGCAGAATTGGCTAAACAGAACTGCAATATATAAATTTGGAGAAACTTGTTAGAACAGAATTGTGAGATGTAAACACGTAATTGTGAGAAAGTTGCACAAAAAGGTATAAAAGATAAAATGTCACCATTTTTTTTTGTGCGAATTGTGAACTGTATATTGTAGTCTATTTCTGATTACAGATAACATAATCAGAGCTGTAGTCAGTAACTGTAATCTAGTTTTTGCATCGGACTACTTTTTAGACTTTTTTTAATCTAACTTATTTTTATCTAATCTAGCAAAGAGAAAGACCATATTTTATTTTTTGATATAAACATTATTAAATTCATTAAACCAGGATTTTCCCAAACTGGGCTTAATTCAAGAACGGCAGCCTAAATGTTTATGTGTAATAAATTTTATGTTGAATTAAATAACATATTTCTTTCTAAAGCTACAGTTTGTAATGTCTACAGTTTCTAATGTCAAATTATTTTTGCGATTAATTAGATTCATTTATCGAAGCATCATGTAATGCATTGATTAACGTACTGTAAAAATTTAATCGTCTGACAGCCGTAATATATATTTTGTAGCATCTCAAACAGCACCTAAGTTAGTTCTGTCTTTAAATGCCCTGCGTTTTGCATTTATAAACACAAAAACTCGTTATATATGAATAGCCCCTGAGACTCACCACACATTAGAAATGGAGCTTATAGAAAATTGACACAGTTAAACCAGCAAGCCTTTTAAATCTTACTTATAATGGGGAAGTAAAAGCACTGTAGTGTTTCACGTCAGTTAATACAAATAACCACATTGCTCTTACACTGTTAATGGCCTGAATGGCCTATTGTAGTCAGCTGCTAATGTTGCTAATTAACTTAAAAGAATTAAAGCATAGAATTATATAGAGCAATATCAAAAAGTGATTTGTTTTTTTAAAATAGTATGTCACTGTGTAAAAATCAAATGTGTTTGAAAGAACAGCAGATGTGTTACATATGTTGTTGAAAGTTCAGATGTGAGATATCGATCATAAAATTTCAATAAATGCTAAAGGGAAAATGTTTGTCTTACCTCTGAACAGTTGCCTAATGTTTGGTTTGGTGTCTCGATGAAACTGGTTATTATAGAAAGAAAATTCTCACCCTAGAACCAAAATTAACCAAAAGACTTATTTTTGAAGAAAATTACTGACAAACCAACTCATTACGAATATGATTGACACAGAACTGATCCGAATTAACTTAAACTTTTTCTACGTTGTGGTTTGACTCACCTGGTTGGGGAAAACATAGTCCTCTGGTCCCCAAAAATCTGTATATGTTGTGTTGACACGTGCAACTCCTTTGACTTTAGTTAACACAGAACTCTCAATAGTGTCATCTTTTACCTGGTATCCTTTGTTTTTTAAAAATACCCATCTGTTGAGGTAAAATACGTTTAAATATCATCAAACCATCACATAAGATGATTTTACCTGAAGCTTACGCAAAACTTTCGGTTGTGGTTAAGATTAAAATTAATTACTGCTCTCACCCAATCAAATATCCCATGACAGCGAGTTGAAATAGTCTGTACAGAAATCCGAGTTTCTTATTCTGCGTGCCCACATATCTGACTGTTGTATATTCAAAGAGAAAAAGTAATCGACTGTTCTGCAAAGCCATTCCTACTCGTGCTGCTGGAGACGTGCTCATGATATGCTCATACGCCCTGCATCCCTAAGAGACACGCTGTCATGTGCCTCACGTCATCTTGCAATTTACATGCCCTCCATAATATACTCAAATATATTGATTTTCTTGTTTAGAATGTTAATTCATAAACATTAGAGCTTTTAAACTTGGTTTGAACAATTGCCCAGTTTTAGCAGATTTACCTAATGATAGTTTACATATTGTCAAGTTGTCACATTTTTAATACGTTTTTGGTTTAGTTACCATAATTTTAAAAACACTGACTTTACATGCAAAATTTTTATTTTTAAAGTTTTAAAAAAACTGTCATGTGTGAAAACTGTCATATAGCCTAGGCAGTGTCTCCTCAAAATACTGAATGATAAAAAAGAATATTAGTACGAAATGAAAACACTCGTTTATCACTCGTTTTCCTAAAGAAACATTTTCCCACAGCAACGCCAGCAGTTAAATTCACAGCGTGAGTCCGCGTCTCTCTCGCCCCAATACAATAATATTAGGGACTTAAAGCAACAGCTTCCAATGGAACGGCTACGATGACCGGAAGTAGGCTGTAACCCCGCCGTAGCCAAGAACGTAAAAATCATTAAGCAACTAGGTGCTGATGCCAACAGCAGACATATCTTTGTACAATTAAAACATCGTTAAAATTGTCTTAAGTTTAAAACATATCAACACATATTAAATTAAAGACTAATGGTAGAATGGTATACTGATGGAATTACAGTGGTATATACTATAAAATGTAACATTTATCTAATCTGTGACGTTGTAAAGACTACGGCAAACCAGCTGTTCTCCCGTAGTAGACGGCTACAGTAGAACGTCAAGAAGTGGCAGTTAAAGTCGTGTACGCGCAATATGACGTCGGAATGCCGTTGCCGTTCCGGACCGTGGCTGCTGCTTAAAGTCCCAATATGTTCCTGCACAACCGGAGGCTGCAGTTTCAGAACCGCAGTTCTAGGACCGCATTTCTAAGACCCTATTTTTTGTGACAGCGCCATCTAGAGGACACCTGATTCAAGCATAAAACAAAAACTATTCATTTTTTATCTTTCCATCTTATTTTTAATGTAAGATCTGGTGTGAACTTGTGTTCGAGGCGGTGTCAGCAATCTCCATTTAGCCTATTTAGCTGTGCAAAACAGTTCATTGTTCTGCTGAATGTTATAAACTAG
>JAHKKF010516207.1:0-19868 GCA_019740295.1 Labeo calbasu
CTGAAAAAAAAGTATCACAGGTTCAAAAAAAAAAAAAAAAAAAAAAAAAAAATTAAGCAGCACAACTGTTTCCAACATTGATAATATATCAGCATATTAGACAGATTTCTGAATTTCAGCATATTAGAATGATTTTCATATCACACTGAAGACTGGAGTAATGATACTGAAAAGTCAGCTTTGCATTAATTGGATTTTAATGTATATTAAAATGGAAAAAGGTTACTTTATGTCGTAATAATATTTCACGTGTTACAGCACTAAATCATTTATATATGCGCATTACTGTGTGAATCATGAATCGATGAAACCCACAAAACACATCCAGAGTAGAATGTGTCTTTTGGACTTGACAGCCTTGTTTGACTCAGTTAAATTAATCTGAATGTTACGCAGCAGTAAAATACATGATACGGAGTGCGGATTTCAGCTTTAGGCTAAATAAACGGATATAAACGTTGGCATTTAGACCTACATCAGCGATCGAGATCTCGCACACAGCATGATTTCCCACACATCAGTGAAGTGTCTGTGCATTTACTTTACACACTGATGTCAAATAAACTTGTAAAGTTCATAAACAAATCATTAAACACTCCTATTTACAGTTCCTGAGTCTCGAATCTAACCGTGTGTTGTGATCACGTGACTGTTCGTACCCCGTGGTTAACTTCAGGCTTGTGTGTCATGTGTTGCGATGTGAATCTCCTCACTCACCGCTCAGGGAATGACGAAGTAAATGATGAGGAAAAGAAGGACATCGAACAGCAGAAACATCCAGAAATCAAACCAGTAGGAATGTTTGGGCAGAGCCGGCACAACGCCACGTGAGTCTTCCATGATCGCACACGCTTCCCGCTTCCGGTTTCACGTGAGTCACACACATTTCCTGCTTCCGTTGCATTACACAATAAAAGTCCCCGCAAAGCCTCTCACTCGCACTGGAGAGAAACATGATGCTGCCTTTATTACAAGATACGAAGTAGAATATTAATTCAACCGATATTAGCATTGCTATTTCTGAACTTTCATTTAAACGATATGGACATTCACAAAAACTCGAGACAATTTTGTTTCTATAGTACTTCCCACAATAAACATTTCGAAGTGGCTTTACAGAAAATGATCGATGTTAATGTTTATAATGTATTTAACGTAGATTTATAGGGCAATACTATAGCTCACACATAAACAGCGGAATTAACATTTGTTCAAGAGCTAATACAGTTAATTTAAATCCCATTAATATTCACTCAAGGGCTGTTTACCTTAAACACCTTAATAGCAGTTTATAGCTCTTACATGAAGGTTAATAGCAGCTAAATGAGCATTACTGGTGATGTGAAAGCTTTAGCACTTAAGACGGTGAACTTCTAAGTGAACATTAGTAGTACAACTTGAATGTTTATAGCATTTATATAAATGTTTGAATTTTAATGGTGCTTATGTGACTGTTGCACTTGAACACAACTGGTTAATGTTGAATGTACATGTTTTTTATTGAATAATGACACTCCAGTGCATGCTATTGGAGTTTAAATAACCTTAATGGCACTTGCATGAATGTTAATAACTCTTAAAATCAATCCTCACACTATTATCGTTAATTTAAGGGTTATTAACATTCACATGCTCGCCCAGACACAGCAGCGGCAGCAGCTAGTGTACGCTTCAGCCAGTACAGTCAGCATAAACACACACGCAGCGTATGAAAATATACACGGCCGCAGAAACACGGAGTGCTGCTAATGTGTCTACAGATGGCTAAGCACCTCTTAAATTGTGAATGGTTGGAACTCAGATGTGTTTTAAAGGCCGTTTGTTTTAAACAGCAGCCCGTTCCGATGGCAGTGCGTAAATTCACGGATCCGCGCCGGCCTCACCCTGAGGGACGGATCCGAACGCCTCACTAAACAAATGTTTCCTCACGGCGGGAACACCGCGAACAGCAGCACAAAAACAAGCCATGAATTTTTAACGCCGAGGTGACAGACTGCGCTAATATGCGCTGTACACTTTGATGTTTGAGAGCATAAACAGGGAGTTTTCATTCCGAACGTGAGCGACGCCATTAGTTCTCAGAAATAGAAACATTAAAGAGCTTTTATTGATGGCACCGTCCCACTGCGTCCTTCATTTGAGCTTCTGAATTATGTTTCTAATAGTTCATTTTATTCCCTGATCATAATCTCATTACTCATGCGACTGAAATATAGCGCAAAACAAAACAGAATCACCAAATGAGATGAGGATTTCTGAGGGATGACGTACAGTCATCCGCCCGTTACCGACCGTTACGATCCCAGCGCGATCGGCTGATTACCAAATAAACAACACGCGGGCACGGGGTGTTGATTTAAGTCTAAATGATTTCATTATGTGAGATGGAGGAGAGTGTGGAGTGAAAACAAGCACAGCTAGATGGGAAATTACATGCATTGTGGTACAGTTATGGCCTTGTGTGTGAAAGCCATGAGGAAAAGGCACAATTCTGTTTTTACCAGAAAAAAGGACACACATTTTCATTAAAAAGTTATTTTCTTCAGCAAATTCATGAAGTGTCCTTGAACTGACGGTGTCATGTGAACTAAAGGCACATTTACAACATGAATCTTAACTGTAATAGGCCTTATCATAACTAATAATAATAGACCTATTTGTACATGTACACTGCATCATAAAATATACGAAACGTGAGAGAGAGTGTATCAAATAAACTAATATATAAAAGGCCAATATAATAATTAAAACTATAAAGACAACTATAATGGTGCATATTAGTGTACACACAAGCTCGTTAATGAGAGACAGATTTTAACTGCAATGCTATTTTAGTTTTATTTACATATCTACAATAATGGTTTTATCAATATTTCTTTCTTTCTTTATTTATTTATGTGTGTGTTTATTTATTTTTATTTTGCAGCTAAATATTTAGCAGTTTTGTTAGCAGTTTTACTTTTGAGTTTAGTTCAGTATTTATTTATTTATCTATTTATGTATTCATTCGTTCGTTCATTCATTTATTTTATTTTGTTTTAGTTAACCCTGATTTTTTATTGTTCATCAGCATAAATAAATAAATAAATAAACACATACATACATACCTACATAGATACAATTCTGAAAGTGATTCCAACGATATCAGTGTCGGCCAGCAATACATTAAAAGTTATAATATATATATAATATATTTGACTTTATACTGTACAGTGCACACACATATAACTTTATTATCAGCTTTTTGTATAAAGTTGGATATAACTGTCTCAAAATGTGAATTATATTGTATCGCTCAGCTCTAATCTGCTAAATGCAGATGTATATCTGCAGAATGCTATTAAGATATCATCATTAACATCATGATTTTCTGTTAATATTCTGAGCCAATGTGTATTCTCAAAAGTGCACGTTTGTAAGTTAGATTAATTGAATCCAGACCACTGAATTATTGAAAATGGTGTTGTGGTCTCATTAGCTCCTCGGCTGTGCATTAATTTTCAATAATTTTTCAATTGGTCCGTCGTCTCCCTCGGTTCTGTCCAGTAAAGGCCATTTGTTTTTAAAGCTCAACATAAAGAAGCGATCGTTCATGTGGACGGTCTTTAATATTCCTCTCATATTGCCATTGATCAGCCGGCGGTATTTACAGATGATGCTAAACGCCGCCATATCAATGTGTCATTGTTAACGTTCATCTCATTCCTCCGGACCTCTGTACGGTTCATCCGCCATCACGGCGTCTAGACAGACACAGATTGCGCTATAATCGAGCGTTTGATTGTGTGTGCATCCAGCGCAATGTTTCTGACCCCGTGTTACGAGTTATGAGCGCGATCTGTCAGAGCTCTGTCAAGCATTAGATCTCTGGACTAATTGTTTTGTCAATGATGGCCCGCTTCAGTATGTCTTGTATTCTTAAAAAGAAAGGAACTATCTATCTCTTCTGTGTCAGGAGTTCAGAGTCAAGACCGAACGCGCTAAGAACCGGATTACCAGGCAAGGCTCAGATTCAAACCCGAACCGTCAGTCCAAAAAGCAGTGAAATGAAGTAGAAAACATGCTGCTTTTCAAACACTGAGTCAATGCTGTGAGTAAATCCTCCTCTGTAGTGGTGAAGAGACGCTTGAGGAACATACAGGATCACCTTAAGAACACTGCAAGTCCAGATCAGGTCGGGCTCCAGACCGAGGTGGTGTTGTAGATATATAAAACACACAAAACATGAACAACTGAAGGGATAGTTCACCCAAAAATTAAAATTATGTAATTAATTACTCACCTTCATGTCGTTCCAAGTCCCTCATTCATCTTTGGAACACAAATTAAGAACACAGAGAGCTCTCTGACGATGAACAAAGCTCTTACGGGTTTGGAACGATATGAGGGTCAGTAAGTAATGACAGAATTTTCACATTTTTGGGTGAACTATCCCTTTAATAATTCAAGCATTAGGAATTCACAGCATTGCATTACAGTCCGTTTTGGGGAAAGTTACTTTTAAAAGTAATGCATTACAATATTGCTTTACTCCCTAAAAAAGTAACTAATTACATCACTCAGTTACTTTTTATGGAAAGCTATGCTACTTTACTTTTGCGTTACTTTTTAAATCTGGGCAGGGCTTGCTTGTTTGCTTTTAATATAAATAGTTCTATTTTTGTCAAATGTGAAAGCCCTTTTACACCAAAGGCCTCAGGCTAAAGCAAAGTAATTCATGTCTGTACAGTAGAACACAGAAGAAGAAAGTTTAACATTCTTCAGCAATAAAACAAAAATAAAAAGTTAGTTGATTAGTAGGGTTGAATTGGATCATCGAAGGTCAGAGGCAAAGAAACTGGTTAATAAAATGGGATTAAATACAAAAAAAGTGCTATTTGTATTATTTAACATTTGCAGGCTTGTGTCATATTCTGAGTTGCATTTCACAGTTTTTATTCATTTTGAGGAATACTGAATCAGTTTTTTCTAAGATGAATTAATGAATGTTCACGTTTCACATCTTACTCCCGATTTCTCTCAACATGGGGACAGAAGAGCCTTCAGTCAGTAAGTGCGACCCTGAACCACAAAACCAGTCTCAAGTAACACAGGTATATTTGTAGCAGTAGCCAAAAATACATTGTATTGGTCAAAATGATCAATTTTTCTTTTATGCCAAAAATCATTAGGATATTATGTAAAGATCATTTTCCATTAAGATATTTTATACATTCCCTACTGTAAATATATCAAAACTTAATTTTTGCTTAGTAATATGCATTGCTAAGAACTTAAGGTGATTTTCTCAATATTTAGATTTGTTTTGCACCCTCTAATTCCAGATATTCAAATAGTTGTATCTTGGCCAAATATTGTCCTATCCTAACAAACCATATATCAATGGAAAGATTATTTATTTTAGATGATGTATAAATCTCAGAGAAGGTTTCAAAAAATTTACCCTTATGACTGTTTTTCTGTGGTCCAAGTAACTGGCGTTACTTATTTGAAAAAGTAACTCAGATATTTTCTTGTAAATTAAAAAGTAATGTGTTACTTTACTAGTTACTTGAAAAAAGTAATCTGATTTTGTAACTCACGTTACTTGTAATGCGTTACCCCCAACACTGATTACAGCGTAATTTCAGGGAATCAGGTTTTCACAAAATGTTGTTTTTGTTAAAAGTTGATGCATATTTAAATAGTATCTGCACTGTTTGAGTATTTGGTTGAATTTTGCACTTTCTTGTCAACTGAAATGTTGTTTTTGTTGACTACATTCAGATTCCACTTAAGTGAATAAAAGTAATAAATGTGACAACAAAATACTAAATATAGTACAATATAAATACATAAATAAGACACATAATATCGTCTCTTCGTTTTAAGTGGACAGTGGTATGTTCAGTTTTGTCTAGCAACTTGACAAATGTCTTTAATAACATTGTAAGACAACTTTCAGGTTTAACCTTTAAGACTTAAGGATCTCTAGGAGGATTTTTAAGATGTGAAGCTATTGAACCATTTGCAGAAACTTATAAACTATGAGACCTTAAAAGCATTTATTACCCTCTGGTGGAGGGTAAAATTTAAAGAATATGTATTTACCCCAAACTCTACTGATCATATGGCTGCAGAGTTACGAGTATTTTTTCAGTCGCAGCGCCACCTATGGGCAGAATAGGACGCAATTTGGTGTACGTCCTTAGAATGTCCAGTAGTCTTTGTATGCCAAATATTGTCAAGTTTGGACTTTGCATTTGGCAGATAGAGGTCGATGTGTTAAAATGTGCATTGTTAAATATTAATAGGCTACTACATATTAACAACTGCCGTATTAATAAAGCCAAAATAGAATTGACTACAGCCTATAGATGTCATTCAAATTACATCAGCACAACTAAAACGTCAATAAAAATTAATCTTGAGATACTCAAAGTGAACCAAAGGTTCTGATCAGTGGCGACAAATTCCTACAAACTACCAATGAAAAGTTGTTTTTGTCTCAGCGTTTGACTTCAGATCATTCAGAGCAGCCCATGAACTCTGACCCTAGAAAACCGCTGCGTTGAAGGGATTGACCAGGAGGAAAATCCTGAGCGTTAGTCTTGTTCTCTCATCACTGTCACACAAACTATCAGAGCAGCTACTGGCATTCGAAGCAATTTGCAGGATTACCCGAGTTTTACACTCAAAAGCTGACAAAAGAAAATTTCATGACATTCCCCCCGATGAAACGCACAAAAGAGGGATCCGTCTGTCCGTCTGTCTGTCTGTCTGTGTGTGTGTGTGTGCAGGAGGGTTGGAGTAATTATCTCCCGCTGGTCTCCTCTCTGGTGCCACTGGCAGTGTTGTAAAGAAGGAGATGAGAGAAGAAAGTGTCGCTCCGATATGTCGCGTGTGATGACAGACTCAGAAAATGGCAGGAGGCGGCGCTGCCAAGAAGCCACTGATCCGTTCCACTGTCTCTCTCTCTCTCTAGTTCAGTTTGGTTTCGTGTGATTTACTGACATGATAAACAACATACAGCAGACTCGCTCTCCTTGTGTTCTTAGATCAAAAATCAGGTGTTTTCTGCCGTGAATGTCGTATGAACAGATTTAAGCGCTACATCTCTGGAAAAAGTTGTTTCAGAATGTTCAGAGGACATTCAAAAGTAACATTCCCATAATTTTTGCAAAATAATAAAATGTAACGTTCCCTTAACCTTCGCAGAACCATCTAAAAACGTTCTGCTAACGTTCCCATTAAGTTATGAAAATTAGTTATTTCTGAACATTCGGAATGTCCAGTTTTGAATGTTCAGAAATAACTAATTTTCATAACTTAATGGGAACGTTAGCAGAACGTTTTTAGAATCTATATTTGTTATCTGTGTGAGAACCTACATTGCATTCCCAAAGGCTGTATATTATTATTTTTCCCTCTTGAAGAATGCATTAGATAGATTTTTTGTTGTAGTTGTTATTTTGCGTCTACACTCAATCTAATCAGCACTGACAATAGCTCACTTACTTTAAAAAAATCCAGACAACTCAACGGTCAGCGTGAGGAAATCTGAGGCCCTGACGCGAGCGCAGCGTTTGGTCTCATCGGATAATGAACGCAGCCGGTGGCGGGGCAGAGAGAGTCTCAGTGCATTAGCGGCAGCTGCAGGGGCCAAACGAACACCTGCAGAGAGTAAAACTCTTCATTTAGATCAATATTCACATCATTAACCTTTACTGGCCCTACACTAATGGATCAATACAGCTACAGAGGAAGCGCACAGCAGAGAGAAAAGAACAGCGGGCAGACGAGCGTGGGGTAGTGAGACTGGGTTAATGCTAACATCACATAAGAAGTGGAGCGCCAATCAGATGCATGCATTCGGAAGCACTTGGCCCTTTTCTTTAAGATTTCTGCACAAAACATTGATGATCTTTGACCTCTGACTTGGTTCGAGAAAAGTGAAAAGTCTTGACACATTCACACTAGTGTTCATTTGGGCTCACAGTCTGTTCTGATAAGGTTCTCATGCTTACGGATGCTGTTTAGCTGACTACTTTCAATGCATTATTTACAGAAATACTTACATGAGGAGGAATTGAGAACAGAGCGATGAATTATTGAAAATAATGCCGTAATAACACCAGCAGAGCATTAAACAGCATTTTTAAGAGGAAACTTAAAAATCTCAACTTTTGTCTTAAAAAATCTTAGTAACAATTTGTTTCGTCACATTTAATTTGTTCATTCACTAAATGCAAAAATGCCTTATTTGACACACAAGCCAAAGAATAGTGACGATCAACAAATAAAAGTGAAAAGATGAGCTCTTAACCTCACAACACAACAAATAACTAACAATAATAACAAAACACAGACAAATGTAAAAAGAGGAGCAGTCAAACAGTGAAACATAACGGTAGCCATGCTATTTATTCATACTGCAATGCATGCTGGGGACACACAAACCTTTAATTGCCTTTTGTACGGTGTAAATTTGGTGCAGCGCACATTTACGCACAAATGCAAAGAAAGTATATTAGTAAAACTGTTAAAACATCTGTATACATACATACACAAGTACATACACACACACATCAAGAGAGTCAAACTCTCTTGATCTCCTGAGATGAAGTTCGATGCATCAGCTTTCTCAAACCCTGTGGATTTGTAATGTTATTCTGGTTATGAGGACAAATGGTTTAAGAGAAGAAAGCTTCATGAGAACAGAAGTGATTGTTTCGTCTCTCAGGTCTGATTCTCCTGGGAAACACACGGTTTTAATGGCCTGTTTTATTGTTAATGATACAGGGGCTTCATCAGGCACAGAATGAAATCATTCGTTTCAGGAATCGAGAACAGACGAATGCGGCATAAACTGCCGCCGCTGACGGCCGAGCCGAGCCGTTATAACGCACGCTTGGCAGCTGTTATAAATTTCACCCGTAATTCTGCGTAACACTTGACTGTGGAGGATGAAGTTTATTAAAACTGTTTTATAGCTTCATTTTGTTTGCCGCACCTGAGTGAGTCACGTCTGATACAGGAATCTTTATTCTGTCTTATGAGCTCTTTTGCAGATTGTTTGTGAGGTGATGGATGATGGATTTGATCAGGGTAGACAAATGTTTCCCGCTGATTGTAATTATAAATATCCTCCTCATTGATAAGCTTATTATTTGCCTATTGATTTGAAGTATGCAAAAGATAATGCAGTGTATTTTATGATTTGCATTTAGTATTGTTTCTTCACTGCTGTCTGTGTTAAGATTCCAGCTACCCAGTAATGGGTCACGACCTGCAAGCTGAGGACTGAAGGGCTTATTTAGTGTCTCACAAGAAAACCAAACGAAGCAGAAACTCTAAAAAAGCTTAGGCAGAAAAGCGAGAGAGAAAATTCAGTTTAAATATACACAGGATTCATTTAAAAACACATCAATTCAACTTTCTCAATAAGATGCCTTTTCCTTGCAGGAGAAACTTACCCTCATTATGCTTGGGTTTTTGGAAGGTTGCCAGAGGGCTGTTAAGACGTTGCCAAGGCATTGCTATGCAGTTGCTAGGGTGTTCTGAGGGGTTGCCAGAGTATGACTGTGTGGTTTCTAAAGGGTGGTTAACAAGGTTGTGGGTTTGATTCCCAGGAAATGGATTAGCTGAAAAAAAAAAAAAAAAGTACACCTTCAATGCAATGCAAGTTGCTGTAGATAAAAGCATCTGCCAATGCATACATATAAATGTAATATATGAACATCTTTTGAACTAGACAACCCCATGTGCCTCCTTTTAGAAATTCTAAACCCACATGGCCCAATTTTTCATAAAACTCAATACTTTGTAAACATAACATTACACTCTATTCCACAATTGAAGCTCTATTCCATAAAATGGGAGGAGATTATGAACAGCAAAAAGGACAGAGACAGTCCACATGACTTTTGCAACACATTCAAAGTCTTTTGAGGTCATCTGAGAGTGCTGTGCCATGTGGGTTGGTCTTATGAAATAGTGCAACTTTCCTTGTATGCAAAAAATTTGTCATACAAGCATGCCTTGTACTCCAGGAAAGACTCAAAAAATCCAGGGCCACTTTTTAGTTCAAGTCCGTCCCTGCATTCAGGTGTCAATGAGAAAAGACAATGAACCATAAATAGTGCCAGTGAGCGAGTTCCCAAAACTGTGTAATGACGTGAAAGTAGGTAAATCAAATAAATGTAAATGTTGCACCATAAGCAGGTGGAGTAAATTTTGAAGTTTCTCTTGCATGTCAGGCAACTGGAAAGTCGCAGCACGTCGCGACTTAAAGACAGATGATGCTTTTTTCTGACGCCTGTTTGGAAGTGGAAGTTGTCCGCTGTTTCCCTGGCAAATTACAGAACACATTAGCATCAAAAGACCCTTCCTCTACCTCTCCGCTTGGCGCTGGCACCAGGGAGGGGTGTCAAAAACACAAAACACCTGTTGTGCAAAGCAGTGAAGCATGCACTTTAATTTTATCAGGCTGCGAACAATCGCTCATTAGAGTCAAGAGGGGAGAAAGAGGAGGAGGAAAAGGAGATGAAATCATTGAAGCGAGCCGCACGACGGCAGATAGAGCCGTACAAAACACCCTCCGAGAACACAGCCGAGAGAAACCGGTTCAGCGACTGTGTCGACGCTAATGTAGAAGAAGTTGTGCGTGATTCCATGAGCGGACGTGGACGATCTTGCATGTGGCCTTTTGAAAGACGTCAGAAGTTCTAGAACTCGAGAGTTGGGATTGTGAAGAGGTTAGATGTCGACTTTTTGACCGTCTGAGCCGAAACTTGATTCATTACAGCATAAGATCAACCAGCAGCATTTGTGGCATAATTACCACAGAAAACAATTTAGACTGTGGCTACGTGAGTAATAACCTAGAAGGGTCGAGTCAAAACTATTTGCTGTGATACTAACCATTACACCCCAAATGCTATTGATTAAACTTGGCCTGTGTTGAACCCTGAGCGTTTATTTGAATCATTCTGATTGCAAATGCTGAACATACTGTTACCCTGCACTCCTAGGAAAATATCAGTTTACACTGCATGCATTTTGAACAAAGTCTCACAACGCAAACAACATTACGAAATCAGCGAGAAGCTGTTTGAGACCTGTGAGAGGCAGCTCAGCATGAGACCAGAGTGTGTAATTGCCGTGTTTAACGCAGTACAATATGCCATTGGAAGTTTTCTTCTTATGTTGCTAACTCGACTTTAACAGAAAGCCAAGAATTAGCTTCCTGAAATCTTGTGTAAACATATAAGCCTCCTACTTACTAACTCTTAAAAATGAAGGTTCTTCACTGGCACCTATGGTTCAATTAAGAACCTTTAACATGCAATCTCTCTATTACACAAAGGGTATTTTGCAGTCAAAACACTGTTAAAATGTTCTTCACACTCAGAAAACAATTATTTTTGGAACCTTCATTTATAAGAATGTACACAGTTGTCTTATTTTGCACTGCACATGGTTTATATGACAGTTATTTCCTTTAACTAATTTAATATCTGCAGAACCTTATTAACTATCATAGAATTCAACTGGTATGACCAGTTTAATAATGGTGTCAACAGTTATGTTAATGTTAATTTTAGACGACTCAAAGCTCAGTTGACAAAGTGGTTTAGTGGGCGACACTTTTGCTTCCTCAGGAAAAAGGTTCCCGGTTCGAGTCCCGGCTGAATCAGGTGGCCTTTCTGTGTGGAGTTTGCATGTTCTCTCCATGTTGGGTTTCCTACACAATCCAAAGACAATCGGGTGAATTTGAATGCAATTGTGAGTCTGTACTCTTGAAAAATAAAGTTTTAGGTTCACACCTTTACTACATGTCTTTAGGCCCTATACTGTGCATCATGTGCAAAGTAACCTCCGTTTGGTGACGATGGGAGTTTTACAGTTAATTTGTCAGTGTCATGGGTTTGACAGAGTGTAGTTGAAGATGAGCAGGAAGCCACTGTAATGACTCTGAGGAATTAATGGGCAGAGATAAAAGCTAGCAGAGATCTCATGAGTTCAACACGAGTCCATTTCCATATCTCAGGCTTTACAGGGGACACGAAAAGGCGCCTGCAGATCCAGCACGGCGAAATAAATTCCTTCCATGAACGATTCATCTCCGTAATTAACCGAATTGAGGTGGAACTACATTTGCGTTCCAGACAGATTCTCTCTGACCGAAGCGACTTCGGAGAAAGCACACGTGTCCCCGCCCCACCCGACACGATCGGAATGGAATCGCGCGCAAAGGATCAGCGGGGAGCCGGCAGATGAACGTCGAGGTCGTTTGTAACGGTTACAGTCTGGGTTTGGCCTTTCTGCACCATCAAGAAATAAACGGAAAGATATCTGTGCATCAAATCTGATGACACCAATCCCTCAGCCTTCCTCCAGAATCCATTGTGTTTTCAATTGTCTCGTCTAGCGGCCATAAAGAGAGATGGGGTGCCTGCTGGGCGGGAGCAGTGCGGCAAATTGAAAGTGTAATTTCTAACAATATGAGACCCAGCAGTTGGGAAACCGATTGCCTCAACAATTCACCGTGTGTGTGTGCACGTCTCTTGCCGACGAATGCAAAGCAAAGAGGGAAATGGAAGTTTGGTTCCAAATAAATAAGATGACTCTAATGGACGGGTAAATGACTTTGGCCTGGGGTTACTGTGGCTTCGCTGCATAAAGCCCATTTGGACCGGTGGCACTCAGCGTCCGTTTGCTCGTCTGCGAGCCCCCGCTGCGCTGCATCACCCTCCAGAAATTAATTGGAAAATAAAGCGTCGGAAAGGAATTTTCGTTTTACTGACGGCGCTGATTGACATTCTGTGAGTCTCTTTTGGATCTCTGGGGTCTATTTCCACTGGGGTTTTTTTACAGCTTTCGACGTGACAGTAACCAGACTTCTGAATCTTGGCATTGGTCTGTTTTATCTGAATGCATGGTTTGTATGGAAATGCCCAGGAACAATTGCTCTTGGAAACATGGGGGTTTATGTCACAACAGTAGCGTAATCCTCTCCTTACTGCCGTTTTCTCTTGCATTTATGTGTGACACCCATAATTACAGTTTTAAAAGAACCAGTTCAGTAAGAACACAAGATCTAAGCTAAAAAATGAACTGTCTAGATTCAGTAAACTTAATCAAAACCGGGGCCTTTTTTTCGGTTGAATACGAGATGTTTGGCCAAAGTAAGCTTCATGGAGTTTCCATTCGCCATCCCACTTTATGCACAAACATTCTCCCAACAACCCCAAAATATGTTCCCAGCACTGATCATTCCCACAAACAACATGTCTCAGCATTCAAGCACCCTTATTATGACTTTCCATTTCATTTTAACACCGCTTTCACCATTCAAATTTTAAACACACCAGCGTTAAACCGCTCCACACTGCATTCTCACAATACTAACCTCTGACTCACTAGTCCAAACACTGTCAGTACAAATCCTGAGGCCACGACTTCACTCATTAACATGGCAAACGTGCACCCCAGTGTGACATAAGACCATTTCTCTGTCTCTCTCGCTCCCTCTCTCTCTCTTTTGGCACACATGTGCACGGATAATGGCACACAGATTTGATCCTTTCTGACAGAGGGCCAAAGGCCTGTGGGTTTCCCGCTGCTCTGCCAGCCTCGGATTCCTCTGCCTCCTTTTTCATATGGACGATTAAACATCTCCCTGCTTTCCAGTGCACTGTCAGAACCCACAACCAGAGCAGGCCTAATATGTCTGGATAACACACAGCCCGACCACAGCAATGCATGTGATCTCACACACTAAATGCTTCCATCCTGCCGTGGTTGAACTGTGTGTCCAATCGTCTCTCTCTCTGTCTGTTTATGTCTTGTGTTTTTAGTGGCAGTGATGTGAATGCAGTTAGCTGAAGAGTTCTCCAACAAGGACAAAACCTCTCTGCTCTCCATGGAATCTCCCTGGTCTGGTGGGCTGGACAAGAATTAATCCCTGGTCTCTGCTGATTGGTCCAGAATGATACCATGGAACTGTCTTAGTTTCTGCTGTTTGGTTAAGAATGCCCAAACAGAATGTCCCTGGTCTCTGCTGATTGATCCAAATCGATCCTGTGAAATCTCCCAAGTCTATGCTGTATGGTCCACAACGCCTACACAAAAATGTCCCTCAGTTTTGCTTGTTGGTCCAGAATGATAAAGTGGAATTGTCTTAGACTCTGCTTTGACTCTGCTGATTTATTGTCCCTCATTTTTATGTCCCTGATCTCTGCTGATTGGTCTAAATTATTCTGTCAGTCTACTTAGTCTATGCTGATTGGTTAAGAATGTCCCTATGGAATATCCCTGGTGTCTGCTGATTGGTACAAAATGATCCTGTCAGTCTACCTACTCAATGCTGATTGGTTAAGAGTGTCCCCACAAAATGCGTCTAGTCACTGCTGATTGGTTCAAAACAATCCTGTTTAATATTCTCAGTCTATTATTACTGGCCAAGAATGCCCCATGGAATGTCCCTGGTGTCTGCTGATTGGTCCAACATGATCCTGTCAATCAGCCTAGTCTATGCTGATTGGTTAAGAATGTCCATATGGAACGTCCCTGGTCTCTGCAGATTGGTCTAAAATAATTTAGTGGAACTGTTTTATTCTCTGCTGATTGGTTAAGAATGTCCCTACTGAATGTTTTTGGTCTCTGTTGATTAGTCTAAAACAATTCTGTTTAATATTCCTAGTCTGTGCTGATTGGTCAAGAATGCATTTGTGGAAAGTCCCTGGTCTTTGATAATTGGTCCAGAATAATATACTGGAATGGTGTTAGTCTCTGGCGATTGGTTAAGAATGTCCCTACAGAATGTCCCTTGACTGTGTTGACTGACACAAAGTAATCCTGTTTGACATTCTAGTCTATGTCAACTGATCCCACATGTCTTTGTGGAATGTCCCTGGTCTTTGCTTTTTGGCCCAAAATGATAAAGTAGAATTGTCTCTGCTAATTGGTTAAGATTGTCCCCAGTCTCTGGTGATTGGTCCAAAACTATCCTGTTTAATATTCCTAGTCTATGCTGATTGGTCACGAATGCTCCTATGGAATGTCCCTGGTCTCTGCAACTTAGTCTAAAATTTTAGTGTTTAGTTTAGTCTAGTCTTAGTCTAAAAAGACTAAGACTAATTCAATCGTTTTATTATCTGCTGACTGGTTAAGAATGTCCCTGGTCTTTGGTGATTGGTCCAAAACCATCCTGTTTAATATTCCTAGTCTATGCTGATTGGTCAAGAATGTCCGTACAGAATGTACTCAGTCTTGGCTGATTTGTCCAAAACAATCCTGTTTAATATTCCTAGTCTGTACTGATAGGTAAAAATGTATTTGTGGAATGTCCCTGGTCTTTGGTTATTGGTCCATAATTATACATGGGAATCATCTGTTTAACCCTACTTATTTTCTTTAGTCTATGTTGATTTGTTGGCAACAAGTCCACGGAATCTCCCTGGTGTGTGCCGATCGGTGCAGAACGACCTTACAAAGTCTCCCTGGTCTCTGCTTATGAATGACTGTTGTTTTGGACAGTGGTTTGGATGGTCTTGTTACTGTTACAGCACAAACGTTTGGCAGAACCCATGTCGGCTTTAATGACGTGCTGGTTTGGCTCAGCATGAATCCTCCAGCAGTTTATTTGGTGAAATACATCTCACATAATAGTTGTCTTCCTGAACTCTTGATCACTGAGGTTCAGTACATTCCATCCAATTATGGTCAGGTTTACAAGAAAACCCCAAAACTGAGCAAGGTCAGAGAGCAGGACCAGTGCATGTTTTCTCATTGTGGGAATGCTCTGGATTTGGCATTTGGAAGCATTCGAAACCAGCGGCAGCATCTTCAGGATATGCGGAGATGCTTGCGGAAGCCCAAAACTGTTGGAGGTTGGGGTCAAGGGATCGTAACCTATCATAGAGAGGAAATCAATGTTGGGTTAAACAATGTGTAGCCCATCACTGGCCACGTGAGACCTGAGGTCAGAGCTGCAGAATTTCTGCCAAAGCTGTTCTAAAACAGATAGAGAAAACCATTAGACCACCTTCAGAGTACAGAAAGGGGTTTTGAGACCAGGACACGAAATCGATTAAACAAACAAGAAGCAAAACAAACTATTATATAAAACAGCTCAGAGAGCTTCCCTGTGTCTCTTGACCCTGATTGGTGGAGTGTGGAGGAAGTCTGAATCAGATGAACATTTTCAGAAAACGCTTTTAAACCCACAGCTCGCGGTGGGCTCCATATCCCTCTTCTCCCTTTATCTAGCCTGCGTGGCGCTCTCCTTCCTCTTTGTCTGCCATGAATAGAGCATTTCTTTGGAGAGGAGGACACAGAAATGTTCAATTGTAAAAGAGGAAGACAAGGTCATGGCTGCCTGTGGCACATCACTGCACGAATCTCACGGACACACACAAACACACCAAATAACAGGAATTTGGCCTCAGATTAATTCTGCATTAACAAACCTGACTCTTTCTATCTTATTTTTGCCGATAAAAAATAAATGAGTCACTCAATTTTATTTAGAGTAATTACGATATGCTGATTAATCAATCAAATTAACTCCAGTAATCTGAAAACATCCCATTAAATCATTGAAAATGAATCAGGTTTATGTCATATTGTTGATCATCATGGATGGATGTTCTTGTATATTGTGATGTTTTGAATGAAACGCCATGACATTTTATCAATTTCAAGTGTGACTTAAATTTCCCGAATGTCAAAATACGTTTTGGGACCAATGTATATCTGAATACGTAAAAATCAGATTTGTGTTACCACAAAAAAGTAAAATTAGAATGCTTTACAGCGGTTCACGTTCTGTAACATTAGGGACCCGTGAAAGAAAATCCAAAGAGAGATGGAGGCTCATAATGTACTGAATAATGACTCTATTTATACATAAAATAAATATGTCTTACTAAAGATGGATGCATCCAATGATCTGTTTAAGGCCACAGCGGTTCGCTGCTGTAATCACACATCTCCATCGACTGTGCTTTATCTATTTATCACTTGCAGCACTCCTGAATGCTGAAACCACATTTTCACATAATGTGAGTTGCAAGGACGTCAATGAAGCAGGAGCCATTCTCGTTGTGAAAGGTGAATTTTCAAGTGGATTTCTGTATGATTGTGAGTATTCTTTCACACAAAAATGCCTTTTAAGAGATAATAAATTGCACTGGCTTGTCTGAAGCTGAAGTTTAAAATTTAAATAGACTAGTCGTGCGCTTAAGTTTATGACGTTATGAGATGTTTATTTAGTCCGCTATAGTTTGCGCACACATTTAGCCTGTCTCTGGATGATTTATAATACATATTTGTACGATTCTGTATGTATTGCTTTCAGCCATTACCGCTGTAGGGTTGTGCATAATATTTCACCATCAGTAACTGGAGAACCAGAGCGTTTTACGAAAGATCCTGGATGAAATGAGCTGTCCAATGTCTTTCCACATCTAAAAGCTTAATTAATTCATCCATTAATCAGATCATACACTCGTTAGAGAGCGGTAACATTTAAAACCGATGTTCATCTGGATTTTCGAGCTAATTAAGTGTGAGAGATGAGCTCAGAGACCTAAAATCATTTTATTTGTTTAACTTAGAGTTCCTCTGTAGTCTGATATTACACTGTCAGTCCTTCTGAGCCAATGACTTCAACAAAACACAGCATCAAGATTCACAAGATGCTGTTACACACACTTACACGGTGGTGACGGATGTGAAGTGGCAGTTTAACGCTCATGGGTTTTGACCCGAATGACCTGTAGAGTTACTGAGACTGATGCTGGCCTCCTGCGACACTCAACTGATGCTGAGCTTCACGTTAGATGGAAAAAAAAAGTGTGCTACATGAGAGCATGAGAAATTAAACAGAAAAGCTCCTAATAAATAGAGCCATTACAGTTAATGAATATAGAAGTTTCAAAGTACATTTTTCTATACATTTAGATGACACCAGCATGAAAAACATCAGTGTACAGATCTACGAAACACTGAAAACATGCTTCACTTTTTTGTGTATTTTAAATAAAATGTATACTTGTATTTATCATGAGTGCATTAAATTGATCAAAGGTGACAGTAATGACATTTATAATTTTACAGTGGATTAAATGCTGTTCTTTTGAACTTTCTATTCATCTGTGAATCCTGAAAAATATGTGTGTGATGGTTTTCACAAAAGTACTGGGCAGCACAACTGTTTTCAACATTGTTTCAGCATAATAAAGTAAATGATGCTGTTGTTATGGCTCGGTCCGTCCATCACAGGGAGCAAACCAAATCCATTTACTTTCATTTCTACATCTGTAATTACATGCATAGTAAGGTTTATGTCTTGGATGCTGTGAACATGTTGATATTGTGTGTTTCAATGTCTTTTTAAATATAGGGTACAACAAGGCTAAAGGCACCCCGGGGTAAAAGGCGCCTTTGATATTATTCTCCCCTAAACCACTAGATGGCACAAAAACATGGCATAGCACTTTCTAAAACATCCGCTTTTCAAGATGCACGTGCAAATTTGTCTGATCCTTGATGTGATCATGGGCAGCAGCACAAAGTTGATTTTGTGCTTGATCTAATATATTTGATGTTTTTTTTTTTTTAAATGTTGTAGATTTAAGTAGCAACAAGAACTGCTAAAATGGATGATTTCCAGTTTTGTTTAAGATAATTAAAGCAGCAGTTTCAAATAACGAACAAATATGTTAAAGTATGGCATTTGGGGGTAAAAAGCACAATAATTCACATGATAATTAATAGAAGGCTGACTTTTCCATTTTTTTGACATGACATGGTTAGATTTGTCAGACCTTTTGGACTGTTTTGTGTGTTTTTCCCCATATGCCCTTATTTGGTCCTTCCTGTTCCGTTTGTAATTATGATGTCACTGTTTGATTGTTCACCTGTCTCTCCCTGATTGGTTCGTCTGTGTATTTAAGGTTGGTTGTGTTCACGTTTTTTTGTCGGTGATTATATTGTCTTTATGGATTGTTACTCCGTCACGTTACGTTGTGTTTGCTGGTTCCCTGCTGTTTCCTGTCCGTTCCTGTTTCCCTGTGGATATTATAAATAAATACTCTATGTTTTGGACCTCCTCGCTCATCCTGATCATTCCCCGCACACGACACCGTGACAGAATCACCGACCCACAACATGAGTGCTGAGGAGCGTATCATGAACATTCGGCAGGAGAGGTGGTTGGAGCAATATGTGGAGGAATTCCTGAGCGTTTGCCACCTGGTGAGTTGGAGCGATGCTATGATCAACACGTGTTTTCTAATGGGGTTAAGCGATGACATACTGTTCTGTTCGATAACTCCTGAGGATCGCTGCAAACCGGTTGCAGAATTTATGTCCTTGCCCTTTAGTCATTCCAATTTCTATGTCGATGTGGAAGATTCTAATCTTCCCCCCATTAGTAAACACGCGTCCGCTCCAGCTCACCATCAGCCAGCGTCCTCCACGTGCTGCTCCCTCCGGTCCTCCCTCGTTCACTCCAGTACTCCATAGCTCCTCCCTCATCCTCAGCCCAGAGCCCGCGGCCGACCCTCGGACTCCAGCCGCAGTCGCGGCCAGCTCTTGGACTCTGCCCGCGGCTCATTCTCGGACTCCAGCCACACCCCCGCGCTCTGAATTAACTATTGGCAATATGGCAAGCCAAATATATAATAAGGATTACGTGGATTCATATGAATTAATGTCTCCTGTGTCTCTGCTGGTTCCGTCCAGCTCTCCTCCTTCTCCGCTGGTCCCGTCCAGCTCTCCCAAGCCTCCACTAATCTCGTCCATTCCTCCAGAGCCCGAGCTGCCTCCAGCGCCCCCCAGAGCCCGAGCTCTCTCCAGCGCGCCCTCCAGAGCCGGAG
>JAHKKF010516208.1:1174-12950 GCA_019740295.1 Labeo calbasu
AGGTTCTGTACTGGAATTAGTTCACCTGTTTCGAGTCTTCGGGTTTTTAGAGTCGTTCGTTCATCTTATGGGGCTGTCACGTGATGAACGAACGACTCAAACCTGAAGACTCGAGAGATGAACTAATCAATTCTTTTTCCGGCTCAGACTGCATAGGTTAAGCTTATTGGGCTGTTACGTGATGAACGAACGACTCTAATCCAAAAACTTGTCAGATAAGAGGTGAGGTGAGCTAATCATAGACTAAAGACCCAGGTAAACAATGAATTAATCTTTTCTGTTTCTTATAGTATTATAGTTTTGTTTTGTCTGAAGTGTGATCAACGTTTGTGTAAGCAGTAGATGTGTTAGGGAGGTAACAGGTAACATTTTAATTATATTTTGCTAAAATGAACGAAATGACTCGAAAAAAGATTCGTTCATTTTGTTGAACGAGACTCAAAGGTCCGAGTCGGTAAAATGATCCGAACTTCCCATCACTACTGCCTATGTCACTCACGGCCTTTCCAACGTGATTACGTAATGTGTGAGGGTGGGCTGGTGCAAAATTAGGATTTGTGGTTAAAAAGTATATCTTTTTTTAAAATTTTTTTTTTTTTTAGAAAAGATTGTTTCGCTAGATAAGACCCTAATTCCTCAGCTGGGATCTTGTAGATCCTTTTGAAGCTGCACTGAAACTGCAGTTTGGACCTTCAACCTGTTGATCCCATTGAAGTCCACTATATGGAGAAAAATCCTGGAATGTATTCCTCAAAAACCTTAATATCTTTTCAACTGAAGACAGAAAGACATGAACATCTTGGATCACATGGGGGTAGGGCTGCAAAACGATTAGTCGCGATTAATCGATTCAAAATAAAAGTTTTGCTTACTATATTTGTGTGTATACTATATATGTATTATGTATATAGAAATACACACACATACATGTATATATTAGGGTAAAATAGATTTCCATGTAAAATATTTATATTTATATATAATACAAATGATATACAAGTGTTTACATACAAATACATACAATACATACAAATATTTTTTTAAATATATATACGTGTGTGCATTTATATATACATAATACATTTACACAGTACATACGAATATAGTATGTAAGCATAACATTTAATTTTGAACGACTAATCGTTTTTGCAGCCCTACATGGGGGTGAGTAAATTATCAGGAAATTTGTATTCCCAAAGTGAACTTCTCCTTTCAGAAAGCCTCTATGTAAAGTTTGCAGAAGTGAATTAGTTCATCAATAGAGCTACTTACCCGATGCTGGGAACCTCATCCTCCGAAACCACATCAGACAGGATGAAATGATGCTTCGCTATGAGGAAACGATTAATGACTGACTCCCGCACCTGAGACAGAGAGACAAACACAGAATTTGAGAGGGAATTTGATTTTAAGTGCCCTTTGCAAGAGTCCACACATACCACATTTATCTTAACTCACATAATTGTCCACTGTCTTTATATAATTAAAACAGAAAAAGACAAAACAGAAAAAGAAATTTAGGATCAGTAAGGATGCATTAAATTGACCAAAACTGAATAATCTTACAAAAGATTTACTTTTAAAAGTGTTCTTCTAAAAAAAATCCTGAAAAAAAAAGTCAGAATGTCCACAATGACATCAAAACACAACTGTTTTTAGCATTGATAATAATAATCAGAAATGTTTCTTGAGCAGCAGATCAGCATATTAGAATGATTTCTGAAGGATCATGTGACACTGAAAACTGGAGTAAGGATGCTGAAAATTCAGCTTTGACAACAGAAATAACATACATTTTAAAATATAGTAAAACAGAAAACACTTATTTGAAATTGCAACACATTTCACAATGTTACTTTTTACTGTATTTTGATCAAATAAATGCAGCCTTGTTGAACAGAAGAGACTTCTTTCAAAGACATTTTTAAAAAAATCGCATACATTTAAAACTTTTTAATGCTAGTGTAAGTAAGAATGTTATTCTATAGCCAAATATCAATTATCACTCACTCTTTGCAGATATTTGGCCACAAGGGCTCGATGTGCATCAATGTGTTCTTTGGTATCAATGATTTCTCCCTCCTTTAGTCTCTTCTCATAATCCTGAAACAAGATTATTACACAAAACAGCTGTTTATACTTACACATACAACCCCAATTCCAGAAAAGCTGGGACGTTTCATGAAATGCCATAAAATCAAGAGTATGTTACCTGTTCATTCTCTTTAAACTTTATTTACTTGACTAAAGTACAAAGAAAAAAATTCCAATGTTTTCACTGGCCAACTTTTAATTTTATTTTGTAAATATAACCAAATTTAGATTTTCATGGCTGTACACACTCCAAAAAAGTTGGGACAGAGGCAAAATAAAAGTGAAAAGGTTATAGAATATCCAAATTAAAACTGTTTTGAAACAGTCCACAGTAAGCAGGTGAAATTGAAATAGGTGAGGATGTTATGTTTGGGTATAAAAGGAGCATGTCAAGCAAAGCTGGATCATGGCTCATCACTTTGTGCCAAATTTCATGACAAAAGTGTCAAACAAATCGAAACGCTTCGTGAAATACTCTTAAATGGGTCCTATTATGCTCTTTCACAAAGTCTTGATTTTGTTTTGGGGTGTACTGGAACATGCTTTCATGCTTGGTGGTTCGGAAAACGCGTTATTTTTAACATAATTTACTTTATTACAATACATTTCTCCCAGCCTGGCACATAAGGCTCCATTAGTTCCAGGTTTAATGAAGGCCCATCTTCCAAAAAACGAAATGTGTTGTGATTGGTTAGCTGTCCCACTGCGTTGCGATTGGCGAACAGCTTAGACAGTGTTTCAGTACTGCCACGCCCCTTGCCAAAGAAGTTCTGTGTACAACTGTTAGCACAAGCTAGATTAAAGTGATTCTTACGTTTTAAATATGGATATTTTTCTAATAAAAATGCATCGATTCGCTACAGGAGGCCTTTATTGACCCCCAGGAGCCATGTGAGGCACTTTTATTATGGATGGATGCATATTATTGGACTTGTTTTGGACTGATGAGGAGAAACACCCATCTATGCTGTTCTAAAGCTTGGGAGTGTCAGGAAAAATTTTAATATAACTCCGACTGCATTCGTCTGAAAGAAGGAAGTCATATACACCTAGGATGCATGGAGGGTGAGTAAATAATATGCTACAGTAGTGTTGGGTCCCATCATCAGCCTGCGAGATTGCCAATACATGATATTATCGTGCTAATATATTTAATTATTTACATACTTAGTTTCATTGCCCGAAACCAGCTCCAGCATAAGGTTAAAAGCAGCCTAACATTATCAAAGAACATCATCACTGATTAGCCTAGCCTATTCTAGTGCAAGTTTATGCATTTAAAAAAAAACACTCGCGTTATAAGTGAAGCTGTCTACACTGTATGATGAATAAATCTCTTACCACACACTGCACACGTCTGCGGTGCGGTCCGATGCGGCAACCAGAGTAGATCGCGGCTTCGCCATATGTTTCGCCCCCTGTACTGCACACGTCTGCGGCGCGTTACTGCTCTGAAGCGGCCACTCTAGTCAATGCTTGTGTTTATACCCGCCGCACTGCGGCTTGTTGAAGCGGTTCTCCACGCTGCATCGCTAAAGTTAGGCTAATCACCCACCTCGTCCCTACCCTCCCTCCAACCAACAAGTAGAATTTCCATGGGCGGGATTTAATTTAACTGTATTCTAATAGACCGTGTTGTGACATCACTGCATGCAGAAAACAAACGTTGTAGTCCAAAGGAGCCGTTCGTTGTAGTTCTTGAAAAGGGATTTTTTAAAAACAATATAACCTTTTGGAGTGGACTTTGAGATTTGTAACTTTGTAGATCTTTTTTATGCCCAAAGACACACACCACACACTGACTAAAGTTCAAAAAGTGAAAAAGCATATTAGCACCCCTTTAAAGCTACAATTTAGGAGTCCTAAATTTAGGACTGACATGCCTATTATTTTTATGATTTTCTCCTAAATCTGCAAGTTATGAGCTACTTTTAGCCTTAAGATGTTTTGTGAATCGGAGCCCTGGCTTCTTGTTGTGAAAATGTCTTGCACAGACAACAGTTCGACACTAGGTTGTGCTATAATAAATTCTAAGAACTTATTTTTTTTTTCTGTCTTGGACTGCAATTCTTGACTTATGCCTGGACAGTCTTATGTTTTATTTTGAAATCCTTGGCAATTCATCAAGTCAGGACACCCACCGCCTGCACTGATCATTGTTTCCCAGAAGTTCAGCATGTCTGTTATAACAGACAGTTTTCAAAGAGGTTAAGTGATCTCACCTGGAACAGTTTTTCGGATATCTCCCGCTCCATGGAGGGAACGCATTTAAAGTGACGGAACTCTGGCACCTCCTGACTCCGCAGCCTCAGGAGACGAAAGCGGCGAGAACGCTGCAGCTCTTCATCGCTCAAGAAATTAAACTCCTCCTGAAGCTGCTCCAGGCGGAAATATTCAGGCACCGCTACGTCTCCACCACTCACCACCTACACAGACAAAGAAAGAGACATCAAAATACTAGAATACCAGACTCTTATTGGTATTCTCTACTGTGGTGGTGAGTAGTCCATTTTTTTTTTACAATGACTAAAATGCATATTTCAATCATTTAACAAAACGTTCAAAGTACTATATAGAGACTTCTGGGAAATGTACCGAGAGTAGCTGCATGATGGAAGCATTGTTAGGATCATTGGGATCGAGGCGAGACTCAGCCGCCCACTTTCCCAATTTCTTCATGTCGTTCAGCCCAGATGCTCCAATGCATGCTATAGCATCCATCTGCCTGAGACCACTGAAGAGAGAGAAAACACTGGATCTTATCCAGCACAACTCTGAAAATAATGCGCTAATGGAGGGCTGGATCTCAATTTGGCTCTCTGACCTGTACATACCCCCTCCAGGCTGACTGGATGGGGGAGCAAGGGGGACGTCATCTTCCCCTAAAGCCCATGACACGCAGCAGGAGAGCTTTCCTGATGTCAACAGGGTCTGCGTGTTAGTGCCGTCAGCCTCGAAAGAGAACGGAACACCTACCACAAACAAGATATAAACCAAGATGTTTCATAACTCATGACTGTAATGCACAAAAAAATAGGATGGTTTAAACAGGTGTTTACCACTGCCGACCCCCTCGTGGTTGAATGTGACTCTTTGGTTGCTGCTAAACTCCATCTCCTCAAACGGTGCGCTGCCGGTCAGGACGGATGATTCTGGAACCGGCACACACACCTCAGCAAGCTGGGAGGAGGATGAGCCGACACTCTCAAACACCTGCAAGACAACATCCAGAATGCCTCAGACACATACAGACAAATGGCAATGCAAATATGCACACATAACACAACCGCACCTGGAGTTTGATGCTTTCTGGCCAGTTCACTATCTTCAGGTTGAAGATCTGACCAAAGTGAACTCTGAAATCCATGTTGAGGGTTCGACTGTCTGTTCTGGAAACTTCTTTATCGTTATACAGGACCTTGATGAAGAGCGCTCGTTTGGCCACATCCTCTCTACGAGCAAACTCGGCACTAGAAAGACAAACAAAAACTACACGTTTACATTTTCTGGAGAAAATATGAGTGTTTATCCAGACAAAAGTCAGGGTGTTTCCAGAGAGTGGTGTGATGTGGTTTCAAAGACCCACCAAACCAACATCAAAGAACTAGCAACAATCAAAGACTGGTCTGGTCTGATTCTTTAGGGAATTCATGAACTGTCTGCAACATACTTTGGTTAAAATTCCTTAATGGTCGTGTAATACAACACCCTTTTTACCTTGCCAAAAACAGCTCTGCTCACAGTGACTCGTTTCGGTGCATGTCTCTTCAAATGATGCTTCTTCCATGGCACGTGTCGACACAAGACGTGTGAATTGCTACCTAGCACTCCGTATTTGGCTTGGAGGTAGCCTTATTAAAATAGCTAACCATCTACTTAGAAATGGGCTGCAAATTGAAACGGCTTGCTGGATGACATAGTTTCAGACTTCAAAGCTTTTCTGAGCTGGCAGACACACCAAAAACCTCAAAAAAAAAAAAAAAAAACAAAAACACTAAAAAAGTCAAAAAAATATTCTATGTCCCCTTCAAAGTCGACTGTGGTGCTGCCTCATGTTACTTGCATAATGTCCAAAAACTTGAGCTTGAACACACCACAGAAACACCTGCCAACGGTCAACTAGTGTGAGACAATATAACTCTCCATACCGGCAGGTAGCAGTAGTCTATATTCGTCATTCAAAAATGGAAACCCAGAACCGAACTAGGACTTCAAACCAACTGTGTACCAATGGATTTGTAACGTCTCTTCTTCTGAATACGTCCTTTTTGTGTGTACTCTTGACTTTGCTGCTTGTTTACTTTCCTCACTTCTCTTTGTCTTCTCATACACTGAGCTGAAAAGCTAACTGAAAGGATTTCTTTCACCGATTGCTTCAAAGCAATGCAACCTGCATAATCAGCCGAAAAGCCAGGGTTCGATCTTCATGGCCGTTGGCCAACGTCAGGCCGTCGGTGAGCGCATGTTGGGCTAGATTGTTTGGTGTGTTCCACACATCACCTCTCGTCGGGCTCATGCCGGCAAAATGTTCAAAATGTTAAATCGATGTCAGGTTGCTGATTGTATGTACAGTTTAGCAAACAAGTCAGTGCCTGAGAATTAAACCAAAAGTGATGAAAGTGATTTTTAAATGAAGGCGGCACAAACAGAAGGTTGTTCTCATGTTATGTGTTCTTACCCAAGCATTCCAATATGTAAATATTATTATTATCATTAACAACATGAGCCGCTTAAAATAAAGTTATCAACATAACTGATATTTTAAATGGTAAGCAAGCACTGCTTTGTTGATGTTCATATATCTGTGTATATCTTGTTTTGATTTCTCATTTTAAATGACAAATATATACTATTGATAGCTGCTGATATAAATAGTTAATTCGCGCTCACATCAGTGTCGCCAAGTCTGTGGTTCTCCCACGGAATTGGGCTATTTTAACACTGTTGCCGCGGGTTGTTTATGATGTCCACGGGTTGAAGCGACCCCATTAACATCATATTTAGCCCCTGAAATACAACTACACGTTTTTTTTTAGAGGCGACCACCCTAGAAACACGATCATTTTGCTAATTTTGAGCAGCAACTGGGCGGGTTGTGAAATCCTGGCAACCCTGACGCACATGCAAGTTTGCATTCGGCTGTAGTCTGTGCAGTGTGTTCAACTGCAGCTTTTTGGTCCAGGCGCTGCTGACCCGAGGCCAACAAAACCGAGTTCTTTGGTCACTGCTAGTTGGTGTGTCCCGGCCTTAAGGGTTTTGGTCAAATCACTAACCTTAAAGGGATAGTTCACCCAAAAATTAAAATTCTGTCATTAATTACCGTCATGTCGTTTCAAACTCGTATGACCTTTGTTCATCTTAGGAACACAAATTAAGATTTTTTTCTATGAAATCTGAGAGCTCTCTGACCCTGCACAGACAGCAACGCAACTGCCACATTCAAGGTCCAGAAAGGTAGTAAGGACATTGTTAAAATACTCCATGTGACAACATTGGTTCAACTATAATGTTATGAAGCTGTGAGAATACTTTTTGTGTAACAAAAAGAAAACAAAAATAACTTTATTCAACAATTTCAACAAAAGTACCACGGTGTGAGAAGAAATTGTTGAATGAAGTCATTATATTTGTTTTCTTTGCACACACAAAACAAGTATTCTCGTGGCTTCCTAACATTACAGTTACTACCTTTCTGGGCCTTGCATGTGGTAGCTGTGTTGCTGTCTATGCAGGGTCAGAAAGCTCTTAGATTTCATCAAAAATATCTTCATTTGTGCTCTAAAGATGAACGAAGGTCTTACGGGGTTTGGAACGACATGAGGTAATTAATGACAGAATTTTCATTTTTGGATGAGCTATCCCTTTAAATAAGGGCAACTGTTATGCATTTAATTTTTTTTTAAAACAATCACTACCTGAAGGTTTGAGGTAAGTGTAACATTGTGTGTGTGTGTCATTCACCGTGGGCACTGCTCATTGGGGGTGACGGGCCCGGAGATGGTAAGTTCTGGAATCAGAACCGGTTCTCCAGGTTTCCTGCGGATCCTAGCAGCCTTCTCCTGCACTTGCTCCTCCAGGTCGCCCATGTCTGGTTTCTCTGGAGGTTCTGGCTTCTCTGGCTCCTCACCCAGCTCTTCCTCACTTTCCTCATCCTCCTCTTCCTCCTCCTCCTGCTGTCTTTTCTTTTTTTGCTTCTTCTTTAAAGCTTTCTGAGGGAGTCAAAAACATGTTGTGAACATCTGGTTTCAAACAGGATTATGAATGCATCAGTAGTTTTTAAGACACTGATCATCTGAAGCAACAAAGAGACAAGATCACTTTAAACTACAGTTACAGTATTAGTACCTGTTTTCTCTTCCAGGATTTCCATTCCTCATGCTGTCTCCTGTATTCGCTCATCTTCCTCTGATAGTCTTCCTCTGCCTCCGCCTGCAGCTCTGACACCTCTGCCATGATGTCATTCTCAAACTCCTGCTCGTCCTGCTCTCTGTCCACCTTCTCCCTGCGGAAGTCACTCATGAAACGAAGCACAAACACAGAGTCCAACACATATAAAAGCCACCATACCTCCTGATAAAGAGTTTAAAGGGCGTGTTTGTGAATCTTTGGAAGTCTCTGAGAGCTTTGAGCTCTTTCCAAACTTTGATGATGCTTTTAAGAAGAGCTCTGTCCTTCTCCTGCTCCACATCACGCAACTGACGAGTGTGTCTGACGATACACGAAAAGATGAAGAATCAATTTAAATGTGATGAAACAACAATCATAAATAGGTAGAGGTGATTTTTTAATTTCTTACCTCACTTCCTGTTTGTACTCTGCTATCCTTTGCTGGGACACCTGACTCAGAGCCTCTCCTCTGTGTAGCTCCAGCATATTATGAATCGTGTTCCTCAAGCTGTTCAACTACACACACATTCAGGATGAGTCTGAAGAACAGGAAGTTGAGAACAGGAAGCTTGGTTTCGATAGCACTCCTCTGGGTTACCTTATCAGTCAGGAGTCGTGTGAGGTTCTTGTGCTGTCTGGTCAGATGCTGATCGTACAGCTGGGCGAGACGCGCTGCCAACACGTGTTCACGGCTGAAGAGAGGATGATGGGAGAAGATGAGGCCAGATACATCTACATCCAGCTGGTAGTCTGCCTGGGGGTCACCCATTCCAGCAATGTAGAGGTTCACATGCTTTGACTTCAGAGCCTGTGACAGAGCAAACAGCACTTCAGTGTTCTCACTGTTCATCAGCCGTGTGCTCCCAGTGTCTTCTATGTTTCTCATTTTCACTCTTTTATGTTCTAATGGGTCGCATTACCAAAACACTTAGTGTCAATTGGTTCCACATGCCTATGAGCACATTAATAATGTGCTCTTCTTCTGGTGCACTTTTACTGGCATGCAGCATTCATAAGTACCTCTAAGATTTATTAAACACACATGGCTAAATGGGTGTGTTGTTTTATTATATATGTGTGTGTATTATAATGTCTGTTACATATCCCCTACTTTGAATTGTGCAAGGCGTGACAGGCACATGTGACCTCACTGGCCTGTCTTACAGGACAACCCGTGACATCATCACACATCTGGATCCCATCTCCGTTCTCACACCTCTCATCACCACAAATATTACTGGCAGTTCATATTGCCTGGAAACAGGCTGCATGACACCAAAAAGTGCTAGTAAACATTACTAGTCTGCGTTTTAGCATTCAACAGCTTAAAGAGCGGGTGGCCTGATTTATCATAAAGACAGAGATTTTCAAAAATCATAGATTTTACCAAGGAGCACATTATCATTTCAATAACTTGCCATGCTTTTTTTTAATTTCGATGAAATGTTTCCAACCTTTGAGATACATCCAGGTTTTCCATGACCGATTTTATCTGAGAAAGTAAACAAACAATTCCTCATCTCAAGACCAGTGTTAGAGGTCCAGTACCTCGGGATCACAGAAAACTGTCATCCAAATCCAGTTCATTTAATGTGAGTCATGTTTCTTCTGAATTCCTCAAATCTTGCAAAACTTCATCTGGCTAAAACTAGTTACTCTTTAAAAAGCACGCATTGTAGCAGCCTGGGAACTTGGATAAGGGCCACATTTACACTGTCAGCTAGGGGTGTGCGATACTACAATACTATCAGAAATTTTGTTTTAAAGATGTTATTACATTATGAAGCATGTCGCTCAATTTACTCAGCCTCATGTCATCCAAGATATTTGTGTCTTTCTTTCTTCAGTCAAGAAGAAATTAAGGTTTTTGAAGAAAACATTCCTGGAGTTTTCTCCATATAGTGGTCTTTAATGGGACACGGCTGGTTAAAGGTCCAAATTGCAAATTGTTTCAATGTAGCTTCCAATTTTTTTTTTTAACCACAAATGCTCGTCTTGCACTAGCTCGACCTCACATATTAAGTAATCACGCACAAGCCAGAAGTACCAACCCAGTATTTACAAAGCAAACGTGCAAAATAAAGTCAAACGCCCTTTACCAAAAAGGTAAAACTACAATGTAGGCCAGTTTTCAATTTGGAGGAGAAAATGAGATGGCGTTTTCACGGCCTAACCTACATTTTTGAACCAGAGTACACACACGAAGAACTAACTATGCAAGACTTTTCACGGAATTTGACTTTTTTTTTTTATTATGATTGTTTTGCTAGATAAGACACTTGTTCCTTGGCTAGGATCATGTAGAGCCCTTTGAAGATGCATCAGAACTGCAATTTGGACCTTTGGGCACCATTGAAGTCCACTATATGGACAAAAATCCTGGAATATTTTCCTCAATTTCTTTATGCGTGAAGAAAGAAAGACAAACATCTGACATGAGGGTGAGTAAATTATCAGGAAATTTTTATTCTGGAAGTGAATTAATCCTTTAAATGTAGGAGTTTGACATAAAATGATGATGCATACATCTAACAAGGAAATCAACTTAAGGTGGCAAATACTGGCCATTCATGTGAAAGATTACTTCTGTCAGAAAATCTTTGTGAGTCAGTTGTCTATGATAGGCCGACAAATACTGTCTATTTTTAATTATGTATAATTAGATTTCTGACCTTTCTGTAGACAGTCTGCAGTGCTGGATCCAGCTCATCCTCCAGGTGGAAGAGAGGCGGTCTGGAGGAGGACTCTTTGATTGGGTCAGGCAGAGCAATAATACGCCCATCATCTCCAAACCACTTCCTTCCCTGCAGAAATCACAAACACATACATTGCAGACAACAGCATTTGTAAACAAATGTGTCCCCTCTTTTCCCCCAGTTTTTTTAATTACCTCAGCCTGCTTCAGTATTCGGTTTTCCAAAATGTTCTGATTGGTCAGGCAGATAGGTGGCCTCTCCCCCACATATAACCCTTCTTCCTCCAGGTACCGTGGACGCACATTCTCTGGCAGCTTACTGGAGGCAGGAACTGCGTGAAAAATGGAAAACACTGATTATTTGACCTGCTATAGAAGGGTTAAAGGAGATAATTTACTCACCTTCTGGCTCAAGACAGTTAGGGTATTTCGAAAAACTCTGACCATATTTTCTCCCTCAACTTCAAAAATCATTTCAAAATCATCCTACATCACTGAAGAAGTACCGACCCAGTCTTTGCAAAGTGAACATACAAAGAAGATCAAACACCCTTAAAAAAAAGGTAAAACAGCAATATAGGGCGATTTTGAAGTTGAGGA
>JAHKKF010516209.1:0-22907 GCA_019740295.1 Labeo calbasu
AATGAGTAAACAAACTAACAAACAAACACATAACAGATTGTTCTAACTATTAAGATCAACCATTGCTTAGTTATTTTTTACTTTTATAAAAAAAGTTTGATGTTAGCTACTAGTTGTACAGGCATCCTATTGTTACACTGACTATTTGTAGAAAGCCAGTGTCAGTGTCATGTTTTAATAATCTGATTCTTTTTGTACAACAAAACTCTTTCTGCAATCAGTTCCAGCTTTGAAATGAAAACGTGCACATTCTATATATAATAGCTAGCATACATTCCCATTACATAGTGCGTGTATGCGGATATTGAGGACTACAAATCTTATGAAGCTGTTCTCACTGTATGTCTGTATGGCTGACAGGCCTCTCAGAAATCTAATGAGAAAAAAAGCATCTTATATTGACAAAATGTCTCTCCTTGAAGAACAAAGCAGCAAGCATCACCCTGATGAACGACTCCAATCTTCCAGTGTTCCTCCAATAAATGAGCGTGCACTGCTTGCTTTTGTTCAGCAAGGCCTCTGCTCTTTCAGTACGGCCTGAACACCATGAGGACAAATCACTTTGTGCTGCCTAATGCACTCTCGCTCGCTTTCTCTGGAACATTCCGCCACACAGAGGAGACAGATATGAGATGTTCGGCACACCAGGGTCTGCTATTGTACTTTGCTGACGGGAGAAAAAAAGCTGTTCCCGCTCTATGTGAAGGTCTAGCACATTTCAGGTTCATATTTCCTCATTCTCTGAGTCGCACACTTAATTTACATATCAATTTACCTTCCTGGTCTAATATGCTGTCACATGAGCGCCGTTCTTCACGGCAGCTTCCAGCTTTCTGTCCTGTAGACCATATACCGTTGCTTCTACACAAAAAGAATAGTTCACCTAAAATGCAAATTCTGTCATAATCACATTTATTCACCTTCCTGTCATTCACTTACTTTCTTCCAAGATTTGAATTTTTAAACAATATCCTGGCCACTCTTTTGCCAAAATGCATCATGAAAGTATAATAAAAGCAGTCCATTCAAAGTAGTCTTCTGAAGCCATTCTATAGCTTTGTGTGATGAACAGATGATTTTGTTATGATTTTAAATCTGCATTTAACCTCAGAATCTCAGAGAAAAAAAACTGTTGAGTACTACTGATTTAAATGTTTCAAAATGATTAAAAGTTGATTAAAAGCAATCAAAATATAATCAAATATAATCAGTTACATTACTTTAATAAAGTAACAGAGATAGTTACACTACTTATTGCATTTTATATAGGGTAACTTGTAATCTGTAACCCATTACATTTCCAAAGTAACCTTCCCAACAACTAGTTGTACAGGCAACCTACTGTACGACCCACAATATGACTATTCGTAGCAGAATTTTTTATTTTATTATTTTATTTTATTTATTTATTTATTTTTTTTTGGTCATTTTGGAGCTTGACTGCACCTAACCTGTAATCACTTTTACTAAACAGAAAACATTAAAAAAAAAGACTTTTATGAAGAAATACAAACCTAAATGCTTGCATAAAATAACCTTGAGTAAATAACTAAATAATGACAGAATTCTATTTTTGGGCTAATTAATTATCACTTTTACTCTTATTTAGATTCAAATAGTTTTATTAATATAGTCAAATTGAGGTTTTACATCGCCAACTCTGTCAACAATAGTATTATTAAATATACATTACAGTTCGAGGTCAACTGATTTTAATACTTTTATTCAGCAAGAATGCATTAAATTGATTAAATATGACAATATTTAAAATTTTACATTATAATTTATAACAAAAGATAATTTAAATAACAAAAGACTTCTGTTTCAAATAAACTGTTCTTTTGAATCTTTTATTCATTAAAGATCAGTCAAAAGTTTTTGTACAGTAAGATTTTTAATGTTTTAAAGTCTCTTCTGCTCACCAAGCCTACATTTATTTGATCCAAAGTACAGCAAAAACAGTAAAATGTTGAAATTTTTTTATTTGAATGTAATTTAAAATGTAATTTATTCATGTGATTTTGAAGCTGAATTTTAGCATGATTACTCCAGTCACATGATCCTTCAGAAATCATTGTAATATTCTGATTTGCTGCTCAAAAGCATTTATTATTATTATTATTATTATTACGTTGAAAAGAGCTGAGAAGAATTTTTTAAGGTTTCTTTGATGAATAGAAAGTTCGGAAGAACAGCATTTATCTGAAATAGAAATCTTTTGTAACATTACAAATGTCTTTATCAACACTTGATCATTTTAATGCATCCTTGCTAAAAAAAAAAAAAAAAAGTATTAATTCTTTCTGAAGGATCATGTGACTGGAGTAATGATGCTGAAGATTTAACTTTTGATAACAGGAATAAATTACATTCTGAAATATTTCACAATATAACTTTACAGCTTTTGCTGTATTTTAGATAAAAAATGTAGGCTTGGTGAGCAGAAGAGAATTCTTTAAAAAAACATCAAAAATCTTACTGTTCAAAAACTTTTGACTACGTTTGCCATTTTATGCTTGTCGCACAATGTTTCAGTTATTTTAATTCTTTCCCACTCTCTGTTCTGACCTTTTCACTTTTTTGGAACTTCCATCTCCATCGTTTCCCCTCTCCCTTCATCTCTCTCGCTATATTTTCCCATCTACGTCTTGACACTCTTTGAGGGTTTGAGTCGGAGCAGGGGCTGATGATTGTGCTGACAGTGTGCTTTCTGCTCGGAGCGCTCAGTTGGGCTGCAGCATACTAACGCTATTGAAATGAGACTTGGGGAGAAAGTGATCTGCTGTAACAGGAACCCTAGAGCTGTAGAGCCCATTCCCATCAGCCTCTGCTCCGAGCACCGCGCTGACTAAGGCGCTTTTTGATTCCCCCATCTCTGCGAGGTGCCCGGTGTGAATAACGGCTCTCTCCAAAACAGAATTTCTTTAGGATCAAGAACGCCGGCCAGACAAAAGACGGCGGCGTGATCAAACGGAAGGGAACTTTCTCCTCGGCGTGAGCTCGGACGGATGGGTTTTTTTTACGCCGAGACGCCTTCAGAAGAAAGTTGGATACCTTTAAACTGAGTAAATATGGAGGCTTTGAAACCAAACAGTCTCAAATTGAAATGTGATTTAATGGATGTTCAAAGCCTGGAAAGACACAAAGGAACTTCTCAACCTTGAACGAACCTTCTAGAAATTCAAACTTTGGACAAACGACGACAAACAAGCTGTATAATGAAACATATTTCATATGACAAGCAGGCTTTCTTGATATTCAGATCAGTCGATCTAGACGGTTTGGCGCGAGCGGACTACAGAAATAGGAGGACGGGTCAGGGTTCTCCTCTATCCTCCTGGCATTCCATTCATCTCCATTAAAGCCTCCCTAGCCACATGTCCTTGCCAACTGTTTCTAACTGACTCGCAATTAGGTGAAAAAAATGGTTCAGATATTCCCATGACTGCCGCTGCCCTTACCCTCGCGCTCCGGCAGTGTGTTGAATTACGATCACCTCATCTGGTTTAATTCATCCGGCATCTCATTTTACAAACACAAAGTGGACCGCCTTAGAAACAGGAGCAAGAGTTGGCATCAAGTAAGCCTTTCGCTTAAGAGTAATCAGTGACTGTTTGGTCAAAGTGATGACCCTTTGAAATAGCAGTCAGTTTATTATAAACCTGAAATTAAAACTTCCTTTTTAACCTTGACTTATATTCAAACGAGCATGGATGTTTATCACAGGCTTGTGCAAAATACACACGTCTGACCTCCATGCTGACCTTCTCTACTGCTCTGTTCCACCTTTAAAACATTCCCCTCATCTCAGAGTGATGAATGGCAGGCGGTCTTAAATGTTGACTTCCTGTTTGGCGCACGTCTGGCCTGGGGAAGAGCTGTAAAACCTGAAAGGAGCCTGCAAAGGGCACAGCATGAAGTTATTTCCTCCCATAATGCTTAATTGCTTGTTTGATTACCCTGTGTTTTCCAGAGCATTAAAACGGGAGGTGACCAACCTTAGCCTTTCATTTGACAATAAGCATGTGACCTTGAGATAACCGCCCATGCTGACGACACAAAACAGCTACGGTCAAGCTGATATGTGGATTTTACTTTTTATTAACGGGGGGACTAAAGAAGCGTAGGAGTCAATGTGACCTTTTCAGGTCTGCAGCTTATAATTCTGAAAAGGTTTTTGCAATTTTAGGGAATTATTCTACTTATAAATACTTCTTGAACACTCTTATACAAGATATTCATTTGAACTAAAACTTTTACAGCCTGATGCTGTAGAAGAACTTTAAGTTCCACTAGGAACTTCTTATTCTGTTAAATATAGGCTCCAAAAGGAAGTTGTCGCAGCAATGCCATTGAAGAACCATATGTGGTGCTTTCAAAAATCTAAAGAACCATTCCCACTATAAAGAACATTTTGTGAAATGGAAAGGTTGGATCCCATAGACCCATAGAAGACCCATATGCCAATAAGAAGAAATTATAAAGTTCTGGTGCTTAAACTAGTTCTATCATGACAACCCTTGGAAGATTTTAGCATGGCAATAGATACGGCAATGTCACTGTATTTGGTCTTAAAGGAATAAATCAGAATGATTCCTTCTCTATTTCAGTACAGGAACTTGCTACTGCCAATACATACTGCTGCTGCACAAGTAGCATATATAATAACTCATAGCTCATCTATACAGGTGTTGCTGGGGAGGTGGAGGGTTTCAGAGGAACACTGAAATTGTACTGTGAATTGCTTTAAAATAAAGGTTTGTAAATGTGACCCTGGACCACAAAACCAGTCTTAAGAAGCACAGGTATTTTTGTAGCAATAGCCAAACATATATGGTATGGGTCAAAATTATTGTTTTTTTTTATGCCAATAATCATTAGGATATTAAGTAAAGATCACGTTCCATTAAGATATTTCGTAAATTTCCTACTGTAGAAATATATCAAAACTTAATTTTTAATTGGTAATATGCATTGCTAAGAACTTCATTTGGATAACTATACAGCTGATTTTCTCAATATTTTGATTTTTTTGCACCCCCAGATTGCAGTTTTTCAAATAGTTGTATCTCATCCAAATATGATCATATCCTAACAAACCATTCATCAATGGAAAGCTTATTTATGTGTATAAATGTATATGTATATGTATTTTTATGTATAAATCTCAATTTAAAAAAACTGACCACTATGGTTTTGTGGTTCAGGGTTACAAATGGTTCTTTGCAGCATCTTAGATTCAACTCCTCTTATAAAGCATAGTTTTTCAATGCATTGAGTTATATGTTGTTATATTTAGAGATTTAAAAAGTCCTTAATGTGACATTTCAGGTTCTTTAAATCAGCATGGTGGTAAAGAGGTAGTTTAACCAAAAATAAAAATTCTATCATTAGTTGCTCATTACTTGTGCCATTATATGCCATTCCAAACCTGTATGACTTACTTTCCTCTGCAAAACACAAAATATGATATTTTGAAGAATGTTTCAGCAATACATTTAACCCTCTGGGGTCAAAAAACGCGCTGGCGCGGTTTGTGGCATGTATTAATGATAATGAAATGAAAAGAACATAAAATTCTCTGTCATTTTAGATCGTACAGATACAACCAATACATGGTTCAAATATGTAGAGAGTCTACTGTTATTTGCATGCTCTCATAGTAACAACAAATCCACGTGCTTTTATAAAATAGAAAAAACAGACAGGGTGCCCTCTCTGCCTTCTCCGTCTCTGTCATCTCTCTTCACAGACACATAAATGAAACAACCTAAATCTCAGTGATTATGTGACTCACATTACGTGGCTCTCAGTGATTACGTGAGTCACTGGGGTCCAAAGCAACCCTGAACTAGGGGTGTGCGATAATGACAAAAAATGAAATCTCAGTATTTTTTGGAATTTAGTCGATAACGATAATTAGACGGTATGTTGCTGAGCATGTTGTTGTGCTGGTATTATATTCAATAGTGATATTTGAAATCACTTTAGAGGAAAAAAGGGAAAATATACTTTAAATATAAATCTAAAATCACCAGTAGGTGGTGGCAAATCACTGCATGAGTGAGTCATTGAGTCATTCTTTCAACCGATTTGTTCAAACAGCTGATTAATTCAGTAACAAAGTCACTCATTCAACTGATTCGTTCGAACGGCTGATTGATTCAGTAAAGAAACACCATTGTGTGTTGCTTAGAGCTGCAAAACAGTTCTGCTGTGGCTTTGTTTAAAAATTTTGACTGACAAAATAGAGCAAAAATAGAAACTTGTGTCTAAAATGTACGTCAATTTATATTAACTTCTTATTTATTGGACTGTTTTATAAAATCAGTATCGCATTTGCAATCGTGATGATATAAATATAAAAGACATTGGCATTTGCCCCCGTATCTTAAATTTTGGGGGAATTCTAAATGTATTTTAATAGACTAAATCACACAGTGAAAGCATGAACTCTAAATGTACACTCTCTGGGTGTGTTTTGGTTTGTTCGTTTTTTTGATTACTCGATAATGTCAAATCGCACATCGTTTAAACAACAATTACTAAATTATCATGGACAAAATATATCGCACGCCTGTACCCTGGACCCCACTGACTTTCATTGTATGGAAAACACACATACTTACACACTTTTCAAAATCTCTTTTGTCTTTCACAGAAGAAAGTAAGCCATACAGGTTTGGAATGACATTAGGGTGAGTAAACGATAATAGAATTTTGTGTTTTGGGTGAATACTGCATGCTGATCTAAAGAACCTAGAATCTCACATCAATCAGTTTTTTAATCTCTAAAGATCAATACAGCCCATATAACTCAAACGTACAATCAAAAATAATGCTTGAACCTTAGGTACTGTGAAGAACACTAAAAGAACTTTTACTTGGAAGATGGTTGCATAATAAGTTGCATTCATACGGTGTTAACATCTGAAGTGAAGCGCTTTCGGTATAATTCAGATTAGACGGCAGTGTCCGTGTTTGAAGTCAATATCAAAGTAAATGCTTTTTGAGAGACCTCTATTACAGATGAACAAAAAAGAAAATTACGCGAATGATCTCGTCAACATTCGGTAATGAAGAAATTCACCAAATGACAGCACTTTGTTCTGAACCCTTTGTTCGCTACTGTCAGAGAGGAAGCGAAATAGGGATCAGATTTGTTTCTGAGCTTCACAACATCTACGCCACACACAACGCAGAACAAAAGAGAAGTTACAACAACACTACACAGTGTCTGTACGAAATTAGTCTCGAAAAATTGACAAAGGGATGCACAGAGAGGCTCTCCAGCTCTTCATATTTTTGGTGAGGGAACGTTTTGGCCTGCAGAGGCTGTCAGCAGGGCTGATTAACATAAACGACAGGCTTTTTTCAAAGATCAGACGATTTCTAATCATTCGGTGTGTTTGCCACAGTGCTAATAGGATGGAGACGGACAGAGAAATGCCTCCCTGGCGCTTTCATCACGCGGAGTGGCTCTTCAGATTAATGGCAATCAGCGACACCCATGGCTCCGGCTCACAGGAGCCGTCAGCGCTGCACCGTACGGTCATTACATTATCAAGCAATAACAGATAGCCAGAATGAACGCGAAACAAAACGCTCGTCCCTCGTTTCTTGATCCCTCATTTCTATAAGCTTCTTTCTCTTGGCTCCATTCTCTGTTGGAGGAGACCTGGCAGATGTCCAAGGCCTGCGCTTGCTATTTTAAAAAAAGATTTACTCCCACCAAAGTCATTATTAGTGAAGTGAAGAGATTAAACTGAGATATGTGCTAAATTCCGGGATGCGTTTCTGATAGGTGTGGAGAAACATCTCATTTGTTAACGATTCATTACAGTAATTGAGAATGCAGGAGAGAAAATTGCAGTGATAATGATCATATTTTTGAGAGCCGCTTTTTATTAGTTTGATTCAGTACAGCAGTCAAAATCCAATTAATTAAGGAGCCTGACCTCTGACATGATGACTAGTGTCGCCCTAATCTATGCAGGGGCCACGCATGTAATAAAACTCTCATTTGCTAATCGGCCCAAAGAAAATGAAAGGACATAACATGCATGCCTTTGTTTTGGTGAAAAACGCCGGCATAAATTAACTAAGCGTGACAGCAAGTTCATTCTGGCTGACTTTTAATTAGAAGTAATAAATATCAAGGATACAAATCGTGAAAGGTTATTTATTCAGTTAACTGTGAAAACAATCGTTAAAATAGTTCATTCTTAATTAAAATAATAATAATAATTATTATTATCATAAATAATAAATAATGTTGTTGTACAGATTTATATAGTGCTTTTGATCATATTTAGCATAACAATAAAAATAATAATAATTTTCACAAACCACAATATAATGCTAGATTTTTTAGAAATAAAAATTATTATAGAATTATTATTCTAATTATGAATAATAATAATAATAATATTCATATTTTCAAATTTTTAAACAATATATATATATATTATTGTATATTATTATTGTTATATTTCTAATGGCAAATTGAAATAAAATTAAAGAACTGTATAAATCTGTAGAACAAAAACAAATATAATATAATATAATTAATATAATATAATATAATAACATTTTAATAAAGCATAATAATTATATTTGTATTATATCCATTATGAATATTTCCATAATATTTAAAATATGAACCACTATACATAAAACTGTATAATAATAATAATAATTATTATTATTATTATTATTATTATTATAATTATTATTATTATTATTATTATATAATATAATGCTATATTTTGTAGAAATAAAAAATGTTACAGAATTATTATTCTTATTTTAAATAATAATAATAATAATAATAATAATAATAATTTTCATTAAACACAATAATAATGCTATTTTTAAATAATAAAATATTATTGTATATTATTATTGTTATATTTATAATGGCAAATTGAAATAAAATTAAAGAACTGTATAAATCTGTATAACAAAAATAATAAACTTTTTATAAAGCATAATAATTATATTTAAAACTGTATAATANAATAAAATATTATTGTATATTATTATTGTTATATTTATAATGGCAAATTGAAATAAAATTAAAGAACTGTATAAATCTGTATAACAAAAATAATAAACGTTTTATAAAGCATAATAATTATATTTAAAACTGTATAATAATAATAATAATAATAATAATAACCATAATAATAATAATAATAATAATAATTATTATTATTATTATTATATAACAATTCATTAAGCATAAAAATAATGCTATTTTTAAAGTATTACTGTTGTTGTATATATATAAAATCACTATATAAACCTGTAAAATGCCAACATAATAATATAATATAATATAATAATATTTTTTATTAATAACATTTTCTTTATGCATAATAATAGTGCTATTAAAATTAAAATAATAAAAATATTATTGTATAATTATATTATTATTATTATTATTATTATTATTATTATTATTATTATTATAGTAGTAGTAGTATTGTTAGCTCTGAGAGCAATCATAACCATATATCATATTTCCAATGCCATAACCCACTGTCTTATGTTGGTCTCAGCAAAGTTTTCTGAGGAAGGTCCTACAGTACATAGAAATTTACACTTCCTCCCTGAAGACTTAAAGCTCCAACCACACAAACAGGCCTGTCACCTCTTTCCTCGCAAGAGGTCTAAGATTCCCTTCCTGTATAATTGCGCTTGACAGGCGGCAGCTTGCTTTGCTTTCATTATCTCAGTGTTTACTTCTCTTTTATGCTGACTGCGCGATATTTCAGTCTCTACTCAAATCGCACCGCTCAAAATGAACTGAGCTATAGTGCCGTCCATCCTATAGAAACAATTATAGTTGCGGCAGCGCTGCCAAAGAGTGCTTTTACACACAGCGAGTGTATTGCGGAGAGAGGCCAGTCCATCACGTTAAGAGGATGGGAGAACCATTACACCTCTGGATAAACGTGAGAAGCATGTGCGTATATGTATTTGCACACGTGTGTAAATGAGAATGCATTGAGAAGAACCCGTCGGCTACAGACTTGGAAACCGAAGCTCTGTGTTCACCATTCCAGCCTTTATAATGGGACAGCTCTTCAGTTTACAAGCAGTTTTGGCTCTAAAACGTCATTATGTCTGTTGTGCTACAATTTCAGGCAGGGAGAGATGCTTTGGTGAGTCTGCTAGCAGCACAGATGCATTTGTACCAGGGCAGAAAAACAAAGAGCCAAATGGTAAATTGTTAAACTGGTGCCATTTGGCCAATCAAAGACGTCACTTCGATGTTACCATACAGAAGCACACTTAAGGTAAAACTGAACATTTTATGCAGAAATCCATTATGAACATGGCAGCGTAACAACCTGTTCGACAGATAATGGGAGGATGAAAATTATCGAAAACATGTTTGAGAGCATGAAGTGCTCTCAGCTTCAGGTTCTTGGAAGAAACGTTCTACTCGCACAAGAGCGAGCGAGCGTATGAAGCACACTTTCCTGTCATCATTAAGTTTTAAGAATAACCCAAGGCCTGTAGCAGATGCTTCGAAGATAACATCTCATTGACAAAGAGCTGCTGCTTCTGTCTGATTAGATCGGCTTGAAAATCTTCCTGTGCACTTCATCTTTCATTACAGAGACAAATCCATCTGTGCCACGCTAGCATCATCAAGGAGATAAGTGAATGATCTCTTGTAGAATCTCAAATTATTTCCACCGTTGTGACAGACTATATCTGAAAAAGGTAGAAGAGGGGGTTTAAACACACAGTGTAGACCTAAAGGTGCACTAGAGACAATATAAATCATGATGCACAATATAGCAGCTCTAGAAATTAAAATCCCAATTTGCTTTCTCTAAAACAAGCAGTGTTGTAAAGCATTACTTTTTGATTGACAAGAAAATATCTGAGTTGCTTTTTTCAAATAAGTAACGCCAGTTACTTTTCCCCCCATTTATTGATTGAAAGCTCTTCAGTCCCCATGGTAAGAGAAATCAGGAGTAAGATGTTATTTCTTGAATAAATGTGAACATGCAATAATTCATCTCACTCACAAAAAACAGATTCAGTATTCCTCAAAATGAATAAAACCAGTGAAATTCAACTCAGAATATGACGCAAACCTGCAATAATTAAATATGTAAAGTAATACAAATATCCTTTATGCATTTAATACCATTTTATTAACCGATGTCTTTGCTGCCGACCTTCGATGATCCAATTCAACCATACTCAACCTTTTTCAAAGCCTGAGGCTTTTGGTGTAAAAAGGCTTTTACATTTGCCAAAAATAGAACTTTTTATATCAGAAATAAACAAGCAAGTCCTGCTCAGATTTGAAAAGATGTAAAAAGATTTTTAGCAGCATGTCCAGCAATCAGGAAATACTGAAATAAATTATGTATACAATATGTATATAAAATATGTAAACAATAGGAGTACTACACATTATTCAGCTGATCATGTGCAGTGTTGGGGAGTAACTAGTTACATGTAATGGTGTTATGTAATTTAATTACAAAATAAATGTAAACTGTCACAGTTACTGAGAAAAAAGTGTAATTAAATTACAGTTACTTATGAAAATGTTCATGATTACAAAGTGGGTTATGTCTAAACACTTCTTGTATTAATATTTACTATTTCTTGTTAAGATTTTAAATCTGTATTTAACCCAAGAACAATCTCAAAGTAAATTTTAATTATTATAATCTTAATTCAAGAGATTTTAAGAAGTCTGAGAGTAATCAGTGCTGAGTACTACTGGTTTCAATGTTTGAAAATGTGGAAAACTAGGGCTGCCCCCTAATTAGTCGACAAGAAGAGGCTTGGTTGACCAAAATTCTAGTCACAGAAAAAAAAATCCACAGAAAGTGGCGAAGTCACACAGTCCGTGATCATTAATGACTGGTTTATGTTGAAAATGCTGAAAACTAGGGCTGGCCCCAATAGTCGAATGAATAACCGTTAGTCGAAGAGAAGAGGCTTGGTCAACCAAAATTTTATTAGTCGCTTAGTTACAGAAAAAAAAAAAATCGGCAGGAAGTTGCAAAGTCTGTGATCATTAACGGCTGGTCTATGTGATGATATTGTACATTGGGGATGACATCCAAATGCTCACCTAGCACTTATCAATATCAAATATGGCTTTTCATCTAAAATATGTAAGTGGTAGTAACTTTACATGGCCGCTCAATCTAATGTTAACCCCCCAAAAAAGAGAGCACTATTCAAGTGTCTTTGCGGAGTGTGGAAGCTGAATAGTAGCGTGCTTGGATGGAGGCACCGGTGCGGTCACTTGCACTTAAAATACTCCCTCATTTTTGCTCATACAGATAAAAGTAATGTATCTTTTGGATCTGTAAATACTCTACGTCTATTTGTGTTCACTCAGAATAACAACGAAACGTTGTGCTTTTGTAAAATAATGAAAGCAGGATGCGCTTTCTACCACCTCTGTGAACGTTAGCGCAAAACTCCGAAACACTGTGTATACTTGCCTTACAGACATGAAAAATGTATCTATAGAGAGTGAAATGTCTACTTTTAAATGAACCAATACAAAAGAAAAAAAAAATTCTCAGATTATGTAATCTCTGTAATGTATGAAACAAGCACCCACTATTGTGGAGATGACGAGTCAGTGTCGCCGACTTCTTTTAAGCCAAAAACAAAGAAGAGGTAGTTTATCATTCAATTATTAAAATGTTAATGCAGACTCCTTACTGTTTTTCCTGACACATTCATAATTATATCTGCCGGTCCGTTGTGGCAAGCTTTTTTTGTGTGTTTGAGCTCTTAATAGACTATGTAGACAATTAAAGGCTCATTATTATGATTTATGTGGTTTATTAATTAATGTGCGACTAATAGTCGACAAAGGCTTAAAATGAACAACTACTAGTCGAATAGAAATTTTTTTAGTCGAGAGCAGCCCTATTGAAAACATTTGTTAGAAATTTTGAAAAGTCATTAAAAAGTACAAATGTAATTAGCTACATTAATGAAGTAACTGAAATAGTTACACTATTTCAAATATGGTAACTTGTAAGTTGTAACCTACTACATTTCCAAAGTAACCTTCCCAACACTGGTCATGTGATCTTAACTTAGCACCCTCATGAGACAACCTACTCCATTCAGTAAACAAATAAGCCATTGACAATTCACTATATGATTTTAAACATTTGTTTAAAACCTCTTAATAATGGATTTGTTTCTCACAAACATGCATATTTTTACGTCAACTGACGTTAATCGATTGAGTTGTGTGGATTACTTGTGGATTATTTTATATTTTTATCAGCTGTTCACAAAAGTAATCAAAAACTAATCAAATGTAATCTGCATTAAAAGTATTGGATTAGATTTGATTACTTTTGATCACTAAACAGCTGATAAAAACATCACAATAATCCAAAAGCAATCCACACGACTCCAGTCCATGTCCATGGTCTCTCATTCTGACGGCACCCATTCACTGCAGCGCATCCATTGGTGAGCAGGTGATGTAATTCTAAATATCTCTAAATCTGTTCAGATGAAGAAACAAGCTCATCTACATCTTGTATGGCCTAAGGGTCAGCAAATGTTCATTACTGGCTGAACTATAGGAAAAAACCCCCCAAAAAACACTGAATCCACCTTTGAGATGTATGAAAGTACAATTCATATGAATCGTTTATTGAATATTTTTTAAAAAATACAGTAGCTATTGATAATTATTCAAAAAATAATGTGCTTGCTTGATTTGCGTGTGGCGGAAAATATTAAAAATGTAATTAAAAGACAAATGTTGGCATGTGTAGCGCGCACGCCAAATAATTAGGCGCTCCACTGAGGATACGGCTTAAAAGAGATTATCCTAAAGGATAGGGCGGGTTAGACGTGGGAGTAAAATAGATTTTCCAACTTTCTCATAAGTTGAAAACAAAAATAATTGTCTGGCAATGATGAGAGCAGCAGTGATGTTTGATAAGTCGAAGAGCTAAACTTGAAGGAGTTTCCCAGCCGTTAGCACCCACCTGCCGTGTTTTAATTGCTTTTTAGGGAAGCAGACTTAAAAAAAAAAAAAAAAAAGTAGTCTGAATTTGATGACTGAACCATCTGCCTGATGTAACACATGCCAGCTTCTCCTGTTGTCCATATACAAGACCACAAATATTCTGTATTCTGTCAGCCAACGTAAGTCCCTCATGCACTGAACAAGCAAATTAAAATAGCATTATTTATTTATTTACTTATTTTGATTTCAGCTGCTATTTTACTCACACAAAAACTAAAGAGATCACAGGGAATGGAAAGAAGAGAAAGAAATAGCTTGCGTGCTAATGGCGCCAACCAAAACTTTATTTCTATTAACCAGTGCATTACAGTTTCATTATTGAGGATTTGACTGTATGGCTGTTTACAAACATGCATTTTTATGGTATGCTAATCATGCTAGTTCATTTTTATTCAACAAGGGTAATGATGCTAATTAGCTGTATTTCAAATGGTTATATTAAAGCACAAATCCCAGCCTCAGTCTTTCTAGTAGGCTACAAGTATTATAGCAGTGGAACAGCCAATGCTGATGTTAAAATCTCTAAATTATGCATTATCTCTGTGAGCCAGGTGAAGTCATCAACAGTACAAAAATATGCTAACGGTGCCGTAGCCTTAGCAAAATATTGCTCATGTTCTTACAGATAGAAATGGGAGAAGGAGGGAGAGAGAAACAGACCGAGAGAGAAGAGGAGTATAGGGAATAGAGACAGAAAATAATGAAGTAAAATAAGCTGGATATTTCAAGTCTAACCAGCCGCTCTGTTACTGTTTGTTCGCTTGTTTGTTTGTTCGTTCATTAATGTTTGTTTACTAATTTGCTCATTCCTGCATTTAAGTATTCACTTGTTTATGTGTTCTCTCATTCGTTTGCTCATTCTTTCTTTCTCCCTGATCTGATTCTTATAAAAAAAAAAAGATGGATATACTTGGCAGCTATAAAGACGTAATGTTAAGAGGAAACAAAATGGACTCAACAGGTCAAGTGGGATTTCGGCAGACCAAGACATGAGGAGCTGTAAGGTGATTATGTTGTTCGATCTCTCGCCCTGAAATCCTGAGCTGCATGAAATGAAACTATTCTCAATGTTTGAAAGTAAGCCAACGGTTCACCTCGAGGACACATAGCTGGCCGGCAGGGGTTACTGAGGCCCGACTTCTCTCTGAAGAACGATAGCGTTTGCATAATCTTTCTATAGTATGTCAGACAGCTGTGCTACAGTGAAGACTTACGCCTGAGGCCCGTAGCCAAAGGAATAATCTTCTGGCAAATTTGCACATGGCGGAATAATGTAAAGTACATTTGGGGGCCTCAAATTTGTGGGAAAGACCGTATATCTGCAATGTTAAAAAGTCTAGAGTATAGCTTTTTGAATATATTACTACAGTATGTTTGAATGACTAGTTGACTTATGCAAGCCCTGTTCAATTAGGCCTAATTAGACATATTATGGCTGTGTCTAGCATTTAAAGTCTGTGTCAAGGCAATTCAGAGAATTAAACACATTATAAATGTTAGACATGTATTGCTGAAAACATGTTACAAAGACTGTCATCTTTACAGTACTGAATTGTGGAGTTAGATTATTTTTCACAATACTTGTGTTCAGGTTTTTTTGGGTGGGTCTGAAATCATGTCTCGATGACTGAGCTTGGGCCCTCACTTTTTTCTATGGTGTGACAAACTGAGAACACATACAGTTAAAGTCAAAAGTTTACATACACCTTGGAGAATCTGCAAAATGTTCATTATTTTACCAAAATAATAGGGATCATACAAAATGCATGTTATTTTTTATTTAGAACTGACCTGAATAAAAGACATTTACAAATAGTCTACAAGAGAAAATAATAGTTGAATTTATAAAAATGACACAAAACTTTACACAAACTTGATTCTTAATATTGTTTTGCTACCTGAATGATCCACAGCTGTTTTTTGTTTAGTGAAAAAGATGATGCATTAAGAGTCGGGGGGTGAAAACTTCTTTAATTTAAGGATCAGGGTAAATGTAACTTATTTTGTCTTCTGGGAAACATGTAAGTATCTTCTGTAGCTTCTAAAGGGCAGTACTAAATTAAAAAATATATATGATATTTAGGCAAAATAAGAAAAATGTACACATCCTCATTTTGTTCAAAAGTATACACCCCCCAGCTTTTAATGCATCATTTTCCTTCTGGCACATCAGTGAGTGTTTGAACCTTCTGTAACAGTTACATACGAGTCCCTGAGTTGTCCTCATCATACAGTCATTGTTGGAAAGGGTTCAAATACACAAAAATGCTGAAAAACCAAAGAATTTGTGGGACCTGAAGGATTTTTCTGAAGAACATCAGTTTAACTGTTCAGGACAAACAAGCGACTCATGAACAACTATCACTAAACAAATCAGGTAAAATTCAAGTAAAACACAGTATTAAGAATCAAGCATGTGTAAACTTTTGAACATGTCATTTTTATAAATTATTATTTTTCTCTTGTGGACTACATGTAAATGTCTTTTTTATGTGAAACATCTTATTCAGGTCAGTACTAAATAAAAAATAACATGCATTTTGTATGATCTTATTTTGGTAAAATAATTAACATTTTGCAGATTATGCAAGGTGTATGTAAACTTTTGACTTCAACTGTATTTAATATTGCTTAAATAGAACAGCATGTTTTGTACATTTTTACTGTCACTTTTAATCATTTTAATCCATCCTTGCTGAATAAAGCATCGATTTCTTAAACAAAAATTAACAAACATTAATGTACTTAAACCAATATTCACAAAAATAGCACAGACTGAACGTGAAGAGTAACTGACGGATATTCAGCAAATACACAAAATAATAACTAATAGCCTGCACAAAAAACCGAAGGCCATATGGATAAGCACTGACAGGAACATTGCTCAAAGTAGACGATTTGAAATCTGACAGTAACTGTGTTGAAATGTATTGTTCAAGGCGCTGAATTTCTAACGGCACCTCAAAGGAGAGGAATTTAGAAATGCAACATCTCTGAAAGAGATCACTGTGCTGACAATCCAACAGCACACTAGACAACATGCTGTCAGGATGCTAAAGTCTTCTCAGAAAAGTTGCAATTTGTTTTTTAAAATTCGGACACTGGCTGTAAAAACTAGCTACTGAAAACTAGTCTTCACTAAATTCTTCTACTTGAGCGTTCATCACCACTTTTGTCTTCTCTTCTACAGTTATCTGAGGAGCACCAATCAACATGTGGCTGTTCTCTCAACACATTGTTTTTCCAGCTTTCACTCTGGACAGAGAGCTCCAATAGGAAATGCATGAAGCTGCACTGGCTTGTGGGTAAAACCTGCCGAGAATTGCTCTAGCACACCACTTTTTCTGGTCTTGCGTATTGCAGTCGTACATATTTATTGTTTTGGTTTGTAGTTGAGTGGTTTGAGATTAATTATTTGTTGCACATGAATCCATTACGTGCATTTCTACATGCTCTCAGCAGGCAAACATGGGTCTTTTCTAGTCAATACTGAATAGGGCACTCAGCATGATAGGCAATCACCTCAGATCAATACTAATGTTTTTAGAGACTTCGGGCGAGCTTTGTTCAAGAAAGAAACCGCTATTTAATTCAGTCAGAGTATATTTATTATCAGCATTAATTTATAGGCTCAGTACATTTCTTCCAACTGACTGCACCGTCTTTTCTGCTTCAGCTATTGTTTGAATAGCAAAGACGCTGTGCAAAATGTCTCCTCAGACTTCAATTTCAAACGCTTTCTTCTTGGTTTTTAGGAGCCTATAAGACACACATCACCGAGTGCCTGTACGGGCTGTTCTAGTTCTTTTAAATGCTTCGGCATGGAAGAATCCACTCTTCATTTTATAATTCAAGGTTCAATTTCTTGTAAAATCGCCATTTGACAGCAGCTCTCAGATCTAACGCACGGAAGCGCTTTTATTTTGCTCTGTTTTATCAGCCCTCGGGACCAGCACACCTTCCTCCAAGATGGTTTAGAAGGACAGAACGACTGAAGCAAAGGTCAGATGGTGTTAAAAGGAAGTCCATTCTTACCGTCCGCTCACTACAAAACACGCCACCAGGAAGATAAGGAGCACAATGCCACCGGCTATGGACACCGCAAGGATTGTGGACTGGTTAGGGTCCCCAATGGCCAGCATATCTAAAGATGGAAAATGAGAAAAAGAGACACATTTGCGTCAGTGTTAACACTTATGTTCTGTTTTTGAGATTGACTCGCTTTCTGTTTGGCCTCAAAGACCTCAGTGAGTTCCTCTGGCTTAATCAAAACCCTCAAGAAAGATATTCAGGCATGTGATCAAAAAAAAAAAGAAAGTATTTTAGGGCTGTCAAACGATTAATTGCGATTAATCGCATACAAAATAAAAGTTTGAGTCTGACTAATAAATGTGTGTGTACTGTGTGTAATAATTATGTATATATAAATACACACAAATTAATGCATATATTTAAGAGAAATATGTTATGTACAAAATATCTGTAATTATATATAATATAAATTATATTAAATTATAATAAATACATATACTTAAATATTTTTTCAATATATACATGAATGTGTATTTATATATACATAATTACACACAGTGCACACACATATATTAGAAAAACGATTAATCGCTTGACAGCCCTAGATGAATATAAAATAATAAATAATAAACAAATCAATAAAGAAATACATTACTGGTGCAATAATACTATTGTAATGTAAAATTAAAAAAAAATATATATATATATATATATATACATATATATATATGTATATATATATGTGTGTGTGTAATGATAAGAACAGCAACAAAAACAAATTAAATAAACAATACTGAAACTTTAACCACAAAATATTTCTTTTTATGCAGTACAGTGACATTGGTTGTTAAAAATGCATTGCATTTATTTATTATTTTATACCAAATAAGTAATGTAACATCTTTCATGGAGAACCTTCATGAAACAAAGTATGTTTTTTAAAGTATGTGGTCTCCAATGAGGGTTAAATATTTAGCTTCAATGTCAAACTGTGCTTTGGTTCGCTCTAAAAAACCAGAACCAGCTGTATTTGGGCACTAAATATGCAGACCAATGCAGGAGTCAATTTTCTAATTTACGCATGCCATCCAAATAGGTATGTTAACAGAGGGAATAACAGGCTCGGTTTGAAAGTTTCACGGCGAGTATATGGATTTTATGCTGCTGCAATCGACTCATTACTCAAAACAAATACATCATTTATCAAGCCCGGCAATGCATGAGTAACCGCCTCTTTCAGGAAAATGAATATCTCCAGCAACAGGAATTGATTTAGAATTCCACTCGACTCCATTCAACAATCTCAGTTATGCACCATGTACAGAAAGAAATCATAACGAGTCAGGTGCAGTTGCATGAAATATGCTAAATATGATTTTTTCATAGTTATAAGATCGTGCCATAAGCAAAACTATAATAACCTAATGGCTAGCCAAGGGATTTTTCCTACATTATCAGACTAAACATATAGCAATGTGCAGTGCTGCCCGTTCTGCTCTGATGTGTATCGTATGAACAAATGCACGTGGTGTAAGCCGTTTATGAATGTCACCGTGAGCTAAAGGCTTAAGCATTTCTCATATAATCAAAAGAGCAATTACTACTGGACTCCGTTAACTTTCAGCCTGGCAGATCAGGTCCGCTGAGCTCTGTGATATGCTTCCAGAGATGCTCGTCGGGCCGTAACGTGCTTTAAATTAGGTGCATATACCACAAGGTCTCTGTGTTTACCGCATGCCCCAAAGCCTTTTAAAATGTGCCTCCATTCTTTGATCCCCATCAAAGGAACATAGACTCAACACAGCCTTGTTTGTCCTCACAAGACACGGTGACACACAGCATGCTCGCCTCCCAACAGGCATAAGCAGGAGGTTTGGAAAATAAGTCACACACTAGTTCATCATATTAAATCCCAAGCAGCGTCTTGAAACTCCCAGCATCTGCTCAACAATGAAAAGAGGAACAAAACATACAGTGGTGGCCAAAATTATTAGAACACTAGTATTTTCACCAGCTAAAAAATGTTTTTAAGTCAGTTATTTATATCTTTTGCTGTAGTGTGGCAGTAGGAAATATCAGTTGACATTTTCAAACATTCATTTTGCAACTAACTGAGATTTTTGTTTGCATAAGGAGTCTGACAACAGCCAGTCCTCCACACAAAGATCTGATCTGAACTGCGTTATTACTATTAATGGCAAAACGAATGTTTGGAAATGTAAACTGATATTTTCTACTGACACACTACAGCAAAAGATAGAAATAACTAACTGAAAAGACTAATAATTTTGGCCATCACATAGACGTAAAGAAAGTAAAAGAAGTAAAAAAAAAAAAGGAAACCTTTAAGAAAAGCATAAAATTATTACCCTCATGACTGGTCTCCAGCTCTATCTCTCCACCATAGTTGCCGTAGCCTCCGTCAGTGCGTGCCCTCACTCTGAAAACATAGGTGGTGCCCGGCTTCAGCCCTTCCACTGTCATTGTGTGGGCTTTGGTCTTCAGAACCGTGTAGTTCTGGTCTCTTTGGTTCTGGAATGGAAAAACACAACAACATTCATATTCACACTTACGGGGTGGACTGTTGTGTGGTGTGTGGGATTATTAAAAATATAAGTCATTTAATCATAAAATTAATAAGTGCAGTTGCATATTTATTTATTGTATATTATGTTTCTACAGATTTGAGAGTTGGGCAGAATACAAAATTTAATTATTAACAAAAGTAACATGCAAAATCTAATTTTTATATAGAAAAATTATACATTCTACTCTTATTAATTGTACCTTTATTCTTCTATAGTATTATATGGAACTGACCAACAACTTCAGCGTTTAAATCGCAAATTTAAGGTAAGTTTGTTTTTTAAGGCACTTTGTGACTCTTCCTACTTTATACACAAAAAAGCATAAAACTGACAACGTCTGGTTTCTTGATGATTTGATATTTTATAGTAGTGTTTTTGTAATTTCAAAATATGTAGCAAAGAGTAGAAAATGAATGACTAATACGCCAATAAGTGATTCTCTGCATCCATCTACTTGTTATAATTGTGATTTGATTTTAAATTTTACATAAGTGTTTACCACATATTTTGGTCATCCCATTAAAAATGACATTCAAATTGGAGAGCTTTAAATTGCTGGAAATAGTTGTGTGAAAAGCTTGAACGTCATTGAAAAGTGCGTAAATTTCACTCTCAAAAGGTTGTACAAACCCTTAAATGCATAACGTAATAACATTCAACCATTTCTGCCACAACACCATGGTATAGTTATCATTACTACTTCCGCGATGCGGAAAACGCGGACGGAATCGCGGAATCCAGTCATAAAAACGGAATTTACTGAATAACACCCAATGTCACCGAATTTGTCAAAGTTTGAATTAATTAATCAAAAGTAGGTCATTACACTTAAATCAAACTGCAATATGGACTAGTATCTGTAAATATTACGCCGTAAAAATACCATTTAAATGTGAGTCCTGCATGTTCTGCGTGTCTTTGTTTTAATAAATGGAGCAGACGAGCAGTTTTGTTTACTACACACACTGAAACGCGCTTGACGCTCGTGGTGATTTCAGCATTTGGCCGTCCATTTTAGGAAAACTAAACAAGGCAACCTGTCAAAATAAAAGTCCGGTTTAACTTGAAGGCATTGTCCCAGAAATATATTACTACTATTACTACTACTACTACTAAAATGAAACAAATATAATTTTTAGGGTATAATCACACAACATTTCTTCCATGTTTTAATTTTAATAGTAAATTCTCCTTTGTTTACCAAAAAAAAGGTTTGCTTAATTTTCAATAATTAAAAGATAAATTAAATTAATGTTTTATGCCTTTATTTGATAACCAGAACATTTTAAATACACAACACAGAGTTTCTGAGGGTAAAAAAAAAATCCTTTCATGAAGCTATTTTAAAAATAAATTTGAATAAATTAAGTTTGCATTCAAATAATTAGACATACTAAAACACCCTAAACACCCTATTTTTTGTTAAACCTTTATTAAATTGATTTGAAATTGTATGTGTTTCATGATTTTAATTATTTAGACATCCTCTTTGATTAATAAAATTGAATTTACCATTAAAAAGGAGTTGAGAAAAATTAAAACGGAAAAAAACGGTATCCAGTAAAATTAAAATGGAAATAACGGAATTTGGACAAAAATAAAAACGGAATTTGGGAAAAAATAAAACGGATTTCATAGGGCCTGTTAAAGCTATTCTGAGCTTGGACAAGTTTGTTTGCGTTGCGGTTGGAGCTGATAACCGGTCGGTGCTGCGCATCTCAAACGAGCAGCGGGATTTTGTTTCGCTTTCGTTTTGTTTGCCGTTTTAATGTTTCTCATGTGAAACAGAAATGGCAGCGCTTATGAGTTGATCAACGAGGTGGTCGCGCCAGTGCAACCGCTCACTAACTTAATCGCCCCGGCAGAAAAAATGGTCGCAAAATGCAATTTCAAAGGTATGTATAGTGAATGTCATGTAGTGCACAGTAGGAGATAGGAAACGAATTAGACCATGTAAATATGCTTTCCATTGGGGCAAATGAGTTCTGGTTTTGCGTTGCGGCAGCATAGTCTACTCCAGACGCGATCGCACGGAGCAGATCATATGCGCGAGTCAACATTTATTAGACTACACAGCTTCAGCATGATTATGATCACTATTTTGTTTTAGTGAGAGTTTGAAATTGAATCTATGGGGTAATCTATTAGACTGTCTGTCGTAAGCCAAGTATGTAAAACTGCAGACCGGAGAAATCCAAAATGGGGCGGGAACTCCAAAAGTGGGCAGA
>JAHKKF010516210.1:0-14058 GCA_019740295.1 Labeo calbasu
TATTTTTCTTGCATTTTTATTTTAATTTTGCATAATATATAATATTCTATATGTAGATTAGAATGAAAGTACATGTAAAATGTTAATGTTTATTCAATGAAAAGAAAGCCAATGTGCCTACAAATGCGCATGCTCGCGATGAGCTTCGTTTTTTTTTTTTTTTTTTGAGAATATGCTAATCAGTCATTTTCAGGTGCCAATCAGTTGAGGCGTTTTGACGCATAGTACTCGGGCAGCGCTTGGGAGGCGGAGCCAAGCGCTGAACGCAGAATAAAACCACTGCAGCCCGCGAGCAGACCTCAGTGTGAGGAGAATCATGGACGTAAACTAAACAGAAAGTTACCATGATAAAAGTTAGGCATTTCTTTCAAATTACAGCAACAACACCCGTTTCCCTTGTAAATCAACAACCTTTCCCCCCCCAGGGTCTGAGGTTTGCTTAAGTTTACAAGGCATCGCTCTTTCAACACTAACTACAGTTACACTCTGACAGAAAGAATGCGCGAGTCAGTTAGCATTAGCCGGCTAGCAGCGTGCTGACAGCAGCGACAGGAGGCGAACAAAAGATTGCTGTGCATTTGTCCGCTTGCACTGACATTCGGTCCATGTAGAAGGGACGATTATCAACACAATGCCCGTCTTACTTTTCCTGATAGACACGTCCGCCTCCATGAACCAGCGCTCCCATCTGGGCACTAGCTATCTGGACATAGCGAAGGGCGCAGTTGAGACTTTCCTGAAGGTAAATGAAAACCCACCTCTGCTCCACACTCTCACTTTACTGAAAACTTACAAAAAATGCCTTTCCGTTCGCTTTTCTCCACAGCTGAGGAGCAGAGATCCGGCCAGCAGGGGAGACAGATACATGTTAGTGAGTTTCGAGGAAGCACCGGCTGGAATTAAGGTACAAACTGTTTTATTTCTTTCCAAACCTGATTTATTTCACTCCAGACACTCTCAGCGCTCGCTTCGTCTGTTTGCGTTTCAAAACACAACGGCTAAATTTGTAGTGTGAAAACATTCTGTCCAGCATGAATTTGTGTGTTTAAACATGGCCGACATTTTGTTCAGTGTGGCAGTAGAGAGCTCTATGTATGTGTGTGTGTGTGTGTGTGTGTGTGTGTATGTGTGTTTAAGGAAAGAGAGATGGGGAGCTAACCTAACTTAGTTTTCCCACCCAGAGAGAGAGAGAGTGAGTGAGGATTCTTCACTGCCCTCTACATTAATACCCCAAAGCAATTTTCAGACCACTATGTCTGTCTAAAGAATTTTAATGTGAGGACCTTTTAAAATGCATAACTAATTATTTTCTCTGTCTTGATATTTCAGGCTGGGTGGAAGGACAGTCATGCCACTTTTATGACCGAACTGAGGAACCTGCAAGCAGCTGGACTGACATCGATCGGCCAGTCTTTACGGACCGCTTTTGATTTGCTCAATCTCAATAGATTAGTTTCGGGGATAGACAACTATGGACAGGTATGTTATAAACCAGGGACTGGTATAAAGTCTATGGCCTAGCCCCATGAGCCCATCCCCAACATCTCACAGTTAAATAAGCACCCAATAGGCTCACACTGTGCCAACACAATCCCAAGAGCCCCTGGTGATACACAGTAGTAACAAGTAAACTGCATCTTGGATGCAAATAAAGGTAATGACTAACTGAAGAAGCAGGTCTTGTAATAGGACATTGGTTATGCTTTGTATACGTGCTTTAGCTGAAAATTCTTCTAGTTCTTTGGTTGTATTCTCAGGAGTGTTGTAAAGGACAGTTCATGTATTTCTGCATGTTGAGCTGTAAAACTACAACGGATGAAATATTGCTTCGCATGGATGTAAAGATAATGGTAAACTGCGGAAACTATTTGTGACAATGATCACTCGTGGTAGGTTCATTAGTATTAGTTAAAGAGGATTTTGTCATTGTTGTTGGGGGAAAAAAAGAGTGGTCTGTTTGCACATGATTCCAGGGTGTTCAGGGTGGTTTCCAGAGTGTTATGCAGATACTACATGCTCTGATTAGTTTAAAGCACGTTACTGTCTGGGCGTTGCTTTAGTGTTGTTCTTCTTTATTAGTACAAGTCTATGCAATAACTCAAATCTCAAATGGCAGGAGATATTGATATGCCAATTAACTAAATTTAATTATATCACCATATCACCTGACATGTAATTTAATTTTTTTTACAGCCCTAGTTCCTTTACCATTTACTTTTACGGCTAGTTGGCAGATTTCGTAGGTGAAATCCAGTCATTGCAGTAGGAATCCACTTGATGAGGAATTTTTTTTTTTTTTTTTTTTTTTTTTGGATTTTCTCAAGCAATCTAGTCTCTCTAGCCTATTTTTTTGTCATCTGTTATTTTGCCCTGCTCTGACTCGATTCTTCATTAACTAAACTGGCTGCTTGTTTTTTTTTCTCTTTGGACTGAAAAGGAGAATTTCAAGTTAATGCTATGGTTATATGATTTAGATTATATATGCTGTTGCTGAGTTTATATTATTGGCATGTAATAGAGATGCATGTAGTGACATGATCCAAGAAAAACGGGGTCATTAAATCTTTCCTCTGCCTGCCTGTGGTAAATTTAGACACAAACTCTCTCTTTACATTATTGTGAGTACTTAGTAATGGACCTCTCTTGGTTTCTAGTTCACATATTTGTTTCAGAAATGACTCATCCATAAAACTGCACTGTGCTGAAGATATAATTAAGTGTAATCGTTGAAAGAGCAGACCGTTTAAATGATTGATCATACATTGTTTTATCAGTGCATATGTGCCATATTTTGAGTTTGTGTAATAAAAGCAGTGTAACTACCGTATTGTTAACATCACAATCAGTGGGTGTATTGCAGGCTATGCCTTTGTCTAATGAGCTTCACTGCCGGTGCTCAGTTTTTATGGTTATTGTTGTATAATGATTATATTGTTTTGTATTTTGCAGGGTAGAAACCCATTTTTTTTGGAGCCTGCTATCATTGTGGCCATAACTGATGGTAGCAAGCTGACCAGCAGTTCTGGTGTACAAGACGAGGTGGGTCATGTGTCAGTATGGGCTGGACTTTTAGGATTTCCTCTTCGTTGGCCATCCTGTCTAGTCATGGGTTTCCTATTTTGTTTTTGTACTTGCTATTTCCTGCTTGTTCCTTTTGATATAGTTCACTCCTTCCTTTCCATATCTTACTTCCTTTGTTTTCTTGGACAGTGTGACTTGCTGTCTATAGCTGATAAAATAAGCAGTTGCCAATGTTTCTTACAGAATCCCCCCGGAGGGATTTTTCCATTTATGTGCTGACATGTGAATGAATTCATTCTTTCTCTCTGCTCCAGTTACATTTGCCCCTGACAACACCATTGCCCGGCAGTGAGCTGACCAAAGAGCCCTTCCGATGGGACCAGCGACTTTTCTCTTTAGTGCTCCGCATTCCAGGCCACGCCTCTCCTGACCCTGAACCAATGGGTGGAGTTCCACTTGACCCCTCCCCTATTACACCCATGTGTGAGGTCACTGGAGGTGTGTATGCATTTTGACCATTTATAAGTGAAAACTTTATTACTGAAAGACAAATGTGTGGAATAGAGAATTCAATGAACTCCTAGTGTTGGAAGTGAACTTAAATGAAGTCTTTTTTTTTTTTAATGAATGGGTAAACCAGTAATTGAGCTTAACCTTCTGAAAGTGTTCACAGCGCGAGTCAGCCCAAATCTACAAGTTACTCAGTCAAAACTCGCTTCCAGACAAGTCTGACAGTTACTTTGACTTGAAATTATGTATGTTTAAGATCACAAGATTTATTTTTTTTTACGCATTTTAAATTGGCTATTTATAGGTTTGAGGTTACAGAGTCAATTTAGGCCGCCCTTTAAAAAGCTCTACATGCCCTGCTGAGTAAATGTCAGGTCGTACCTGTCGGGTGGTGTTTAAGTGCTGTGAAATGGTGTTTGAATTGTGAATTGAAGAGAATTGCTGAATTGTGGTTAAGGGCAGATTCTGCTGGAGTCTGCTGACTAATACAGCTGTGTAATAGAGACAAACTGAACTTCACTATAGAGAGAGGAACAACGTCTGTCCTCTCATGCTGATAAAATACTAAACACAATGGAGCCAGCTACTGTGTAGTGTGTGTGCACTCATATGTGAATAGCTGTGGCCTGGCAATGAACTGACAAGGAAAAAGGCCACAGTAAACAGTTTCATCTTAAACCAGACAGTATAAAATTACTCTAAATATGAATAGTTGTCTCTTAGGTTAAAACTTACATGTCCGATGCAAATGCTATTAACTGTGTTTTTATTCCTGCTTTGTGTTTAGGCCGCTCATACAGCGTATTTTCCCAGAGAATGCTGAACCAGTGCCTGGAGTCTCTGGTGCAGAAAATCCAGAGTGGTGTGGTCATTAATTTTGAGAAGACAGGACCTGATCCTCCTCCTACTGAAGGTAATAGAGGTTCAGATTTTTATGGTTATTTTTTCAGTAGTGTTTCCATAAAGTGCCTATTAATAATAAAGCAGCTATTTATCAATTTTGGCTGTGACCGTCTCTTCTGTTCACCAAGACTGCATTTATTTGATTCAAAGTAAAGCAAAAACAGTACAATTTTCAAAATTGTACTATTTAAAATAACGGTTTTCTGTTTGAATATATTTTAAAATGTCATTTATTCCTGTGATTCAAAGCTGAATTTTTAGCCTTGAGTAAATGTGAAAAAACKTGATCCTTTAGAAAACTAATATTTTGATTTGCTGCTCAAAAAACATTTATCTTGAAAACAGCGGAGTAGAATTTTTGTCAGGTTTCTTTGATGAATAGAAAGTTCAGAAGAAAAGCATTTATCTGAAATAGAAATCTTTTGTAACATTATAAATGTCTTTATCATCACTTTTGATCATATGTAAGCTGTCCTTGCTAAATAAAAGTATTAATTTCTATAATTTCAAAACTTATAATTACACTGACAAGCTTTTTAAAGGTATAGTGTATAATGTTACAAAACATTTTATTTAAATGCTGATCTTTCTGTTCATCAGAGAATCCTTGAAAAAATGTACTCAACTGTTTTAAATATTGATGATGATAATAATTTATTAATAATATTAGAATGATTTCTGAAGGAATGTGACACTGAAGACTGAAGTAATGGTGTTAAAAACATCTTAAAATATATTCAAATAGAAAGCAGTTGCATTTAAATAGTAAAAATATTTCACAACATTACTGCTTTTGCTGTATTTTGGATCAAATAAATGCAGGCTTGGTGAGCAGAAGAGAATTCTTTAGAAAACATTAAAAATCTTACTGTTTAAAACTTTTGACTGGTGGTGTATATTTTAAAATGTAACTTATTTGTGATGTCAAAGCTGAACTTTCAACTTTTTGTAACGATTTTGAAGTCTTTATCATGTTTGACCAATTTAATAAGTTCTTAATGAATACGATTATTAACGTCAGACAAAAAAAATCCATTATTAATGCCACTACTTTTTGTTTCACCCAGATGGCCCAACAGAAATGAAGTATGGACCTCAATCATGGCACAGCTGTCATAAGATGATCTATGTCAGACCCAACCCTAAAACTGGTGTTCCTGTTGGTCATTGGCCTATCCCGGAGTCCTTTTGGCCTGACCAGAACTCTCCTACTTTGGTATGAACTTGTTTCAGTATGCTGTAACATCTGTTCAGTGTGTTTTATATCTGATGTAATGCGTATATGCTCTGGTTTTTCTCGTGTAATAAAAACTTGTAGGCCTTGTAAGTGTACTGTCTGCTTACTTGACTGTCCCTCTGCAGCCTCCACGTGCAGCTCATCCGCAGGTGAAGTTTTCATGTGTTGATTCAGAGCCCATGGTGGTGGATAAAGTGCCCTTCGACAAATACGAGCTAGAGCCGTCTCCGCTCACTCAGTACATACTGGAGAGAAAATCACCGCACACCTGCTGGCAGGTACTGCTCGTGTCAATCTTCAAGCACAGTTATACACGCTAGTCAGGCTACATATAGACTGTATGTTCCCTCAGACTGCACTAACTTGCACTCCCGCTATAGCTGAACGTTAAATAAAAAAAATTAATGTAAAATTTATTCTCTCTCAGGTTTTTGTGTGTAACAGTGCTAAGTATGGAGAACTCGGGCAGCCGTTTGGTTATCTGAAGGCCAGCACAGCTCTTAACTGTGTCAACCTGTTTGTTATGCCATATAACTACCCTGTGGTCCTGCCTTTGCTTGGTAAGCTTTATTAGTAACATCTAATTTATTAAATGGAGGTATGAAAAGAATAACTCATATAAAGAATTGGTCCATTTCTCTAGTATTTCTTTGAATGTGAGTGGATGTAACAGTGTCTTATATGTCTGTTTATCATTTACAGATGACTTGATTACTGTGCATAAGTTCAAGCCTCCAGCGAAGTGGCGACAATCTTTTGAGAACTATCTTAAAACAGTCCCACCCTACTATATCACTGTAAGTAATAGAATCAGTAATGCATTTTAACCTTGCAATAGTGTGATGTTATCCTTTGGAATGCGTTAAGGTTATTTATTTATTTATTTATTTATTTATTTATTTTCTTCATCCTGATTCACCCAGGCCCTGCGGAAAGCACTAAGAATGATGGGAGCTCCAAACTTGTTGGCTGACAACATGGAGTATGGTCTAAGCTATAGTGTTGTGTCTTATCTTAAAAAGCTCAGTCAGCAGGTATGTTCTAACATAGCTTGTTTTTATAGTCTTTATTCTTAAAAGTGCTTCATGAAGTTACATTGTGTATTTCACAGGCAAAGATCGAGGCAGATAGAGTTTGTGCATCAGTAGGAAAAAAGGCGACACTAGAAGGCGGGATTAAACTTCGCTGCAGAAGCGCCGCCCTCTCTCTGGCACACAGGAAAGATTTCACACAGCTACTGCACAGTATCATGGGAGATGGTCCAGCTCTGCCAGTGGAGGCAAACACCAAGGAGTTTGCTGGTTTTCAGCTAGCTGCTCTGAATAAAGTACGTGTATATACACAACTGTAAATACAGTACACCTTGTGGATGTTTTGATTTGTTTTCATGTGCTCAAAACCAGGAGATCCACAAGGAATGCACATGACATCGCTCAATTTGTATTAAGTCAGAGTGAGATTAAAGGGATGGTTGATCCAAAAATGAAACTTCTGTCGTTAATTATTCACCTACATGTTGTTCCAGACCCATATGACCTTCGTTCGTCTTTAGAACACAAATTAAGATATTTTTAATGAAAACCGAGAGCTTTCTGACCTTGCGTAGACAGCAACGTGACTACCACATTCAAGGCCCAGAAAGGTAGTAATGACATTGTTAAAATAGTCCATGTGACATCAGTGGTTCAACGTTAATGTTATGAAGCTATGAGATTGTTTTTGTTGCGCACTAAAAGTATTCTTGTGGCTTCATAAAATTAAGATTGAACCACTGATGTTACATGGACTGTTTTAGCGATGTCCTTACTACCTTTCTGGGCCTTGAACGTGTCAGTTGTGTTGTTGTCTAAGCTCTCGGGTTCATGAAAAAAAATCTTAACTTGTGTTCTGAAGATGAATGAAGATCTTTCGAGTTTGAACGACATGAGGGTGAGTAACTAATGACAGAATTTTAATTTATGTGTGAACTATCCCTTTAATATGTAATGTGTGTTTTTTTTTTTTTTTTTTTTTTTTTATTTTGAGGTCTGGAATTGACTGCAAGTGTTTTACATATGGCACATTTGCAGTTTGGAATCATGTTTTGTGCTTCACCAACTTTTCCAATAGGGCACAGCTGAGCTAATGATCCATGGTCACTTCTCATCAAATCAGGTCACTTATCTTTGTCATTCTCTTTTCGCACAGGCATTAAAACCACAAGGACTGCGGAACCCCTATGATATCCCAAGATCTCATCTGCTAGACCAGCTGAGCCGCATGAGGCGGAACCTTCTGCACGCCAGCATCTGCATTCTGAAAGGACAAGATCAAGGTAACACTGACGGCCATGAGTGGTTATTGATTTTCTTAAAGCAGTTTCCTGAATATCTGGGTGCTTTGTTCAATCAGATTTAGCTTCTGGTTTCATATGGTACATTGTAAACGTTGTCATTTATATATTATAATCGATATGTTTCTAGATCAGCTGCACAGTGTTCCTATAGCTCAGATGGGCAACTATCAGGACTACTTGAAGCATTGTCCATCCCCTCTGAGAGAAGCAGACCCTGATCAGCCGAAACGTTTGCACACTTTTGGTAACCCCTTCAAATTGGACAAGAAGGTACCTTTTAAATGTCTGGCTTTCAAAAAGAAACAATATAAAGATTTGACTTTCAGGGAATTAAATGTTTTCCTCTTCTCTCTGTGTCAGGCAATGATGGTAGATGAGGCAGATGAATTTGTTACTGGCACTCAAGGCAAAGGCAAACGTCCTGGAGAATCCAGCAGTCCTGCTGGAGGAGGGGCCCCCAAACGCAGGCGCTGTATGTCTCCACTGCTGCGGCTGGGACGGGCATATACACCTCCCAAAACACCACCTAGAAGTAAGTAACCAACATACACAGGCAGAAAACCCCTTTAGTAGCCAGTTTGGGAATCAGTCCACTTGCATTATACTCCTGAATTAAAATTTCCTGATAATTTGCTCACCCCCCTGTTGTCCAAGATGTCTTTCTTTTTCTTATTTGAAAAGAAATTAAGGTTTTTGAGGGAAAAAAAGCTGCATTGTTTTCTGTAAAAACCTCAATTTTGACTGAAGAAAGACAAACATCTTGAATGACATAGGGCTGAGTAAATTATCCAGAAATTTTAATTCTGGAGTGAACTGGAGTGATCCTTTTAAGTCTGGTTTATCAACTCCAATGACAATTCTATTTGTGAAATTAAAATCCCTTTCTCACCCTTATTCCGTCCTCTTTGTTATAACCAAAACTATGAAGGTCCAATTTTATACATGTTTCACGTCTGATTCAACACAGCTCCAGATAACGATTACACAGAATTGGGCAATCACATCACCAACCATCTCGAGTCAAACCGCAACTCTGACACTGAGTCGAGTCCTGCGCCCGAGTCTGAACCGATCCAGCAGAGGAACCACCTTCAGCCGGATGAGGTCGAGAATCAGCAGGAAAGAGTGCAGGAGAACGGCCAGTCTAGCGATAGTGAGTTGTCTTTGGGCAGCGAGGGTGAAGAGGAGACCCCACGCCGCTACCCTTCCCCCTGCCAGCTGAAGAAGATCAGAAACCAAGAGAGCCAGGAACTGAACTCTGAGCTCCGAGTGCTCATCACCAAGGAGATCAGGAAACCTGGCAGACGTGAGTAACCGCACACGCGTACATGTGCAGATGTCTGCTACTTGACTCTCATTTCCTCTCCCGATGCTCTTTCCTGGATGGTGTCCAATAGGCAAAGGAGGGGTGACCTCCCACAAATGCTTTGTATTGGGCCTTGAGAAATAAACTGGCCATGTTTGCTGCTTTTGCTACATGTGCAAATCTGTAACATTGTTACAGCTGGTTTCCATTTGTCTTTTTTGTTTTTACGTTGTAATGAATATTACAGGCTTTTGGAAACTCATTTGTTCCTGTGGTTTTACAGTTGTTTTTCGTCATTGTTCATTCCCCCAATGTCCTTTCTTTTGTCTTAATGCAGGTTATGAGAAAATCTTCTACCTCCTCAAGCAAATCCAGGGCAGTTTGGAAACGCGTCTAATCTTCCTGCAGAGCATAATCAAAGAGGCTGCCAGGTAAACTCCAGATTCAAATTAGTTTTTTTTTTGTTTGTTTGTTTGTTTGTTTGTTTGTTTTTTTTTAAATAAGGATGTCTACGTATTGCTATTTGTATAAAAAGGTAAATGATTAGTTCACCTCCAGAATAAAATTTCCTAAAAATGTACTCACCCTGACGTCATCCAAGATGTTCATGTCTTTCTTCAGTCAAAAAGAAATTAAGGTTTTTGTGGAAAACATTCCAAGATTTTTCTTCATATACTGGACTTCAGTGGTGGCTAGTGGGTTAAAGGTCCAAATTGCAATTTCAGTGCTGCTTCAAAGGGCCCTACATGGTGCCAGCCATGGAATAAGTGTCTTATCTAGTGAACTGACTGGTCATTTTCTAAAAATAATTTAAATATGTGCCCACAAATGCTCATCTTGCACTAGCTCTGTGATATGCATGTGCGTCTTCATGCACTGGGTTATTATGTTGGAAATTAGGGATGCTCATTTTAACCGGTTAACCGGTAAGAGACAAAGTATTTTGAAACTAACGTTGGGTCTCTAATACGGCACAAATCCAAATGTTTCCGTATTTGCATGCGATAATATTATTTATGTAAGCCTGGTTTTGTACTTCACGCATTCCAGTACCAACATGAAACAAATTGTTTGGCATAATCCCCCCCCTTCTAACAGTGGAAACGACTCTTCAAACAGATAACCGAAACTGTAAACTATTTGCTTTTATTTGTGTACATACATCGTTTGACTTTCTTTGCACATGTTCACTTTTTAAACATTGGGTCGGTACTTCCGCCTGCGTCACACGTGCGTGATTACATAATGTGGGAAGTCGAGTTAGTGCAGGATGAGAATTTGTGCTTTAATATATAAATTAAAAAAAAAAAAAAAAAAATGACCAATCGTTTTGCTAGATAACACCCTTATTCCCCAGCAGGGATTGTGTAGAGCCCTTGAAGCTGCAGTGAAACTCTAATTGGGACCTTCAACCTGTTGGCCACCATTAAAGATCACTATATGGAGAAAATCCTGGAATGTTTTCCTCAAACCTGAATTTCACATTTGCTTAATGTGCAAATCCAAAATTACACTTCTTTTATTAATATAAGTAACCCCATGTTGTTTTCATGGGCAATGCTTTCTAATTGCTAATTAAATTACTTGCGGTATGTGTGTGCAGGTTTAAGAAGAGGGTCTTGATTGAGCAGCTGGAGAACTTCTTAGAGGAGATTCACTTAAGAGCCAACAGCATGAATCATCTGGACGGTTTCTGAGCGCACATATCTGAAGGACTTGCGCACATATCTGCACTATTTATGTAATGTTAATTGGGACTTGTGTGTCTCCATTCTATCAGTATTGAAGCTGGTTTTATCAGTGAGGACTTGATGGGTTGTTGCTAAACCTCAGGACTGGGGGATATGGGAAAAGTTGCTCTTTCTATAACAAATGGTCATAAGCACGCACTGCTCTTTTTCTTTTCATTTAAGGCATTTTTCCCATCTAATTGTGCCAAAGAGAGCTAGTTAAATGGCATTGGCTTCCTCCTCACTTATTTGCGTTTTCGTATTCCCCTGCGGTCCCCTGTGATGTTTTGACACGTGGCATTGATCACTAATATAAACATGTTTTCCTTTCATTTCAGTTGGGAATTGTACCTCTGCAAACTCACTGCTGCATTCAGTCTCAGACAAGACAGACAATTTATTAGAAATCTTTTTTGTTAGGTTGGATCTCTAATAAAGCAAGCAAATCAGCAATATTCTACACCAATAAAAAAAAAGGCAAGTTACGAAGCAATTCTTTAATGTTGGAGGTTTGAATGACTTTGAGGTTTTATAATTAAATGTAGACTTGCACACTCCAAAAATCATTTGTTGTTTGTAAAATAACTCATCTCAGGAATGATGTTTTTGCAGAAGATGGAGCATTTGGCAGCAGAGGAACTTTTGTTTTTCCAATACTCAAGTTTTTTTTTTTTATTATTATCTATAAAACAAATTTGCCACTTAGACTTTTTTTTTTTTTAAAAAGTACCCATCAACAATGGCTTCAAGCAACTGTTTTGCTTTTAGCAAAAGACATTCTGTACCATGTCATGTGGTTACAGACCACATAACCATGACAAACTTGAAAATGTAAGGACTGAATCGCTTCTCTGAACTTTTCTTGACTAAAAATGACAGTTTTGAATTGGATTTACTGATGCAACGACTGAATAGATAGTAATGAAACACCAAAACGATGTTAAGTTGACATTTAATCATCCAGGATGGAGTTAAGAGCCACGTATTCTTTGACAGGGGAAGTTGCTGCTAATGTATTCCTACATTACTGCCAAATAATCAGTATCCCTTAGCTTTTTTTTTTTTTTTTGGGTCTGTCTTTGTGCATCCCATCCTCTTAACCCTGCACCCTAATGTAGGGACCAAATCTTTGCCATACATGTTATTGATAAAGGCAAAAGGCTTCTTGAAAAAGTATTTTTATTATGCTGTATATATGTACATGGTGACATTGAAAATATTATTTAAGAGAATGTTTTGGTGGAAAGCCTTTTTTGTATGTATTTGAATAAAGTCTATTTTACACTGTGTATAGTCATGTAAATAAATGACATTTTTCTGTCATTAATTTCTCAGTGGCACAATGTCATTAAACGGATTGCAAATCTTACCATGTTCATTGTGTTTTTTCCATACACTTAAACCCATAATTTTGCAGGGATAAAGATTCAAGCGGCTCACCATTGTTTTCTATTACTAGCCATAGATCTCAACTGTTCCTGATGTGTCCTACTTGATGAGTTTTGGTTCTAGATCTCAAATTTCAATAGTTATTCCTGAGCAGTCAATGTGTGACGTAATACTTAAAGAAATTTTATTTCTGTGCCGAGATATAGCGCCGTTGTACTACGGGTGTCTCGAGATCGAATCCCGGATCGAGGACGTTTCGCGATCGCACCCCCCTCTCTCCTACTACCCTCCTGTCTCCTCTACACTGTCCTATTTCAATAAACGCCAAGAAGAAATCTTAATTCTGAGGCTGCGTTTACACTAGTGCATTTTCGTTTTAAAACGTATAACTTTTGCTACGGTTACGCCTGTCGTTTACATTATTTTGACATTTCCGAGACTGGAAAACGCTGCAGACCCGGTTTTAGTTAGAAAACTCCGGGTTTGCGTTTCAGTGTACACAGACTAAAATGGGAAAACGATGACGTGGCTGCCCACATTCGCTTTGCGTATCCTTGACAACCGTATAAATAACACCATGCTCATTGTTGTACCCATAGATATGTATAGGTAGATGCCCCATTCTACCATTCCAATCACGTCGACGAATCCGCCATCTAAATTATGACCTGTATCAATAGTCATGTGACATGCGTTTTCGATTGTGTAGTGTAGACAGGGTCCTTTTTTGAAACGTCGTTTTAAAACGAAAAAGCACTAGTGTAAACAGGCCCATCATGAAATCCGTAACTGATGTTAACCACACATTTCCATTAGGATTGAGTAAATTTATTGAGGGCAGAGGGGGAAAAAATGACAACAGACGCTTTGAAGTGCAAAAACCCTGATGTAATAAAATTTTATTTACAGATATGTACAAAAGTCTTGTCCCTCTTCCTGAAGTGTCTGTGGACCCTCCTAACGGTCCTTAGATATTCCTCTGACCCCCCACCCGTGAGGGAGGAAGGGTGTGTTGAGTGGGCAAAATCATACAAATGTATATTGACACAAGTCCCCGGTGTGTGTGTGTCTGTCATTTGAAGCAGTTGTGATGACATGTATCATCTCAAGACATCTCGACTGGATTCAGAACTCGACCTATAAACAGCAATGAACCTGTGGAATAAAATACTACAAATTAAAATCTCTCTTTGATGTCACAAAACAGATGTCATGCAGATCAGTGTGGGTTCATGTAGATTAATAACATCGTTTGCATGCAGATTCTGCTCAAACCCTTAAAAGTAAAGGTGACCGCTCTCCATTAGGTACAATAAAAACATTTGGCGTCAGTTTTTTTTTTTTTTTAAAGAGATAGAATTAGTACTTTTTTATTCATTAAATTAGACCTTTCTAATGACATTTATGTTACAAAATATTCCCACAGAAATAGTGAACAGCACAACTGTTTTCACCAGTGCTTCTTGAGCAACAAATCAGCATATCAGAATAATTTCTGAAGGATTGTTACACTTGAGACTGGCATAATGGCTGCTGAAAATTCAGCTTTGCCAACACATGAATAAATTAGATTTTAATATATATATATATATATATATATATATATATATATATATATATATATATA